>CM024622.1:66937733-67213006 GCA_014182585.1 Eucalyptus coolabah | reverse complement strand
GGAGGAGAAAAGCCACTTTGCCTCTGAAAAAGCAAGGTGGGCATGTGGGCAACACACGCCTCTTGGACAGCACCAACTGGTTGATGGTGATAAGCATGGATTGCGATGCGGACCCAACACGACGATAAACTCCACGTTTTGTCGATTTTTTAAATGTCCTTCACCTCTCGGAACACCAAGATGGACTAGGCAACCGGCCCGAGTCGCCATCATGGCGACTCCTGCATGCAAATAGGGTTCCTCGGAGCCGTGCAAGGGGCTGTCTAGATGCTTCGTAGAAACTATTATCTTATGATTTCTTCAGGGAGGAATCTTGGCATGTTCACACTTGGGTGGAGTAAAGAAGGAAGTTTGCCAAAGTTTCAAGATTTGTTTGATGGGAGAGTAGCCATCGACAAAGATTTGTTTTTGTATTCGTGATAGGAAAAATGAAGGCAGAGGGATAAACCCTGGAAGGAAAAAGTTTAGATACAAATCAGATTAAAGCTCTGTTACTAAACGTCAAAGACACTTTCCGCTTCCCCCAAGTACAAATTACAGGAAAGAACAACAAGATGAGACTATTATGGAGTGAGATTGATAGTTACCTAAAATAAAAACGCAAATTTGGAAGTGTTGTATACAGTTAATAGTGTCAATTGGACTGAGTCGGATAGGAAGTGAGAGGATAAGCAAGCAATCCTCACAAGATCAGGTGCCACGTGCCAAGTGATAGCTTAGAGGACCATTAGGCTGCATTAGGTTGAGTTTTCGGAAGATGCAAAGTCATTTCCCTAAAGGTCCTTGGCTCAAGGTGTATTTGCTTTGACTTTTGTGTGAATTTTTGCCAAGTGGTCATAAAGTTAAAAAGTAGAATAAAAAACAAAGGGAGCAACTCTCCATTGTTTGAAGGGCTCGGGCGAGGGCTCGTAGGGCCACCGTGAGCCCAGGAGAGGATTCGAAGGTCACACTCCCTAGGCGCAGCAACGCCAAAAGGTCACACAACCGCAAGTGGTTGCCTCATGCGAGGACGCTTGAAAAAGTCGACCGTTGCACGATCCCAGAGTCGCCTTGATGCTCGACCGTCGACTCTTGACCATCGGCAAGTCAACCATCATCGACGCTCAACCTTCAGATCTCATCTAACAATCACAAGCGAGGGTGACATTAGAGATGATGAACCAGGCAAAAACCCAGGCACCGCAACCTTTGGTAGAGACCCAAGCACAGAAAGCTCATCGGAGAAGAACAGTCATGAGCATGGGCAAGTCAAGAATATGAAAATAAAAGTTGAGGCAACTTTGGAGGAAAAAAAGTTTATCAACCTTGGAAGCTACCTTCAGAAAATGTTGAAAGCATAAAGCAATTGAGGATTTATATTGAACTTTTAGCTTTACCAATGTTGGCATTTCTCCAAAGTGGTACAAGAAAATATTACTCAAACATTCTAGCTTTTTTTCAAGAGACTTTAGAAGGCTCAAAATCCATTGGGAGGTAAACCAAATCCCTGGTGAGTCCATAAGTAATTTCTTACATCAAGGGAAGGTTATTAATGCTGCATGTGAGCAATAAGAATGAGCTCAACGAAGTAGAGAGACTATGATAATAGGGATGAGCATAGTTTCAAGGTTATGCATGGTAAGTTTGAGGTCCTAATAAATGAGGAACTTATTCCGACAATAGTTTCTAGATTTCAGGTAGAACTTGGATGGAACCTAAAACTGCTTTCCTCCTATTTACAAGTACATTTTTGCTACTTAAACCTAAATTGATTTGTTGAAATAAAAACAAAGTTATAGACCATCAACAATTGGATATAGCCACCAAGTCCTCAATTAATTCGGCACACTTAAATGGCCTAGAAAACTAGGTAACTTCAATACTCTTTTCATGTAAAAAAAAAAAAAACAAAAAAAGCAACAACAACAACAATAACAAACGGCTCACCTCTATATGGTAGGATGAGCAATCGTCTTTAGCATACTCGATGCCAAATCATAGGTGAGTGGTGTTCCGCTGTTAGAAGTAGTTAGAGGGACAAGACGTACTTGTAGGCAATATGCAAGCTTAGAGGAGCTCTCAATGGCAAAATTGCTCCCAAAAAGTCCTTCAATGAATTGAGGAGGACATACAATGAGAGAGTTACGATGGGAGATGAACACGATCTTGTTACGGGAGAATCCATAATTGATGTGTCATGAGGCACATCAGTCAATAATAGATTACAACATATCACGAAAACATGAACTCGGTAAAAGTTATTGTGCCGCAAGGATGCTAATTGACATGAAACGCGAATGGTTAAGAGACTGGGCAGACCTTGTTTAACAAGCCTCGTTCCAACTCTATCAAAGCCGAAACTCTCCGCGACATCCTAATAAGACTTGCCTTTGACTAGTTACTACCTGGCTATAGCCAGTTATATGGGCCACCGTTCTTGTCCCTTTTCTAGCCCATTTTATCGTAAAACCACCCTAATTTGGGCCTCAAATCACGAAATTGGGCTTGAGCACATCTTCTGGTCGATTTTGCTTAATTCATGTAGTCAATGAACCCAACATTGTCCGAAATGCTCTTTCCTTCTCAGTAGCCCATGTGACTTGATTACCCAAATGGGTCTATGTGACTGACGAAGAACAGATCGCCGCTTTGGTTCGCGGAAATGGAGTCATATTATTCGCAAAGCAATTTGGTTTGGTTAGCCACTTTGTGTTTTAGGATTTGAAACGGCAGGATTTGACCTCAAAGAGCAATAGGGGTAACTAACTACTTCTTAACCTGTGAAACAGTTGCTTAATTTTCGAGCTACCAATTAGCAGGCTTTGAGTATATGCTCATGAGATTACGTATCCGAAAGGTCTATATAACAAGGCAAGGGAGAGGACCACATGCACATAAGATTTACAGCAAATACCATAAAAGCATAAAAGTCCGTGCAATGGATTAAAAACAACATAGAACGAAGAGAATGGGTTCAAAATCGGGCATTTAGAACCATAAAAGTTTGTGTGATTGATTAAAAGCGTATTGTTAGCGACGCTAATCAATAACTCGTGAAATAATACTTGTGTAGGTGCAATTGGCATTATTTCTCCACATGTCATTGTAAACTCAATGCATTGAGCATGCGATGAAGTGAAACACCATGGTGATAAAATCTTATGATGCATTTATTACACAGAGAACTCAATAATAAATGAAAATGCCTTTTGGAAATATAGTTAGTTTTCCTTTGTTTAATAATATATGATCGAAAAAATTATCTAATTTCTGGATCTAGTTGGAAAATGATTTCAACGTCATGACTTTATCTCAAATAAAAAATAAAAATTTGATTTCTTTTTTTTAAAATCGAATTTTTATTTATTTTCTCTTTTCTTTATTACCCTGGCATCTCCTATGCCGCCAGCTTCTTCTGGGTCCACTTAGGCCAATTCTCTTTCGTCTTGGTCCACCAAATTGAGGGAGCAGATGGCGGTGGCGGCGGCGGCAGCTGCTGGGGTGCTGACGCTGGTGCTGAAATACTGTCTAGATATGAAGAACAGGAGAATGCTGCTTCGCTTCGCATCCCCTAGCATTTCTCTCGGTTCTAGCATGTGCCATTTTACATTTGAACAAGTGCAGGCGTTCACCGGCGGTTTCTCAGAGGCAAGTCTACTCGGACAAGGTGGTTTTGGGCGCGTGTACCACGGAGTCCTTCCCAACGGGGAAGATGTAGCAGTGAAGCGACTGGAGGGGGAGCCAACAGGGAGAGCGTGAGTTCCTCACTGAGGCTGAAATTGTAAGCCGCATTCATCACAAGCATGTGGTGACTTTGGTTGGATACTGTGCAACCAGACTCGAGCGCATCCTCGTGTATGAGTATGTGCCTAACAGGTCCTTGGAGTCACACTTACGTGGTTAGTCTGGATTTTCAGTACCAATTCATGCTGCGAGCTTTTATGTTGCCCCCTCTTTCTTTATCAGTCTTATTTTGGCGTCCGATTTAGCATTTGGGGTTATGTGAAAAAAAGAAAGGGAACACTAATCAGTGAAGTTGGCGCCTTTTGCGTTTAATGGAAAGGATTCTGATGGAAAGTGATCGTTGCAGGCGGTGGACGGCCGACCCTAGCTTGGGAGGCCAGAATGAGAGTTGCTGTTGGCTCTGCCAAAGGATTGGCATATCTTCACGAGGATTGTAAGTTTCAGATGTAGTTTTGCCTTTCATCTTTATTGGATTAATAGTTGATTAAAACTGTGAATCCTAGAGCTTTACTATTGTATACATGATAAATATTCGTTGTGCAGGCCATCCTACGATCGTACATCGTGACATCAAGGCAGCCAATATACTTGTGAACTTCGATTTTGAGGCGAAGGTAAAAACAAACTTATTTGATAAATTTAAGAATGGAAAATTGATAGTTCCGACCTCAATTACTTAACTCTCGGAGCAAGTAGATTGCTGACTACCGAATGCTCGTCTCTCTCAGATTGCAGATTTTGGGGTCGCAAAATTTGCTTCTGAATTTAATCACGGTGACTCTAGTGCGGTGGGCACCATTGGGCAAGATTCGCTGCCTTCTTATTTTGAATCGGAGGACAGGGACATGCGCTGGTTATTAATCTGTCTTAGATGTTTCTAAATGTACGTAAAATGAGGCATTGCTCGCTAGTTCACCTCGAGCTTTATTTGTTGAAGCTTCTACATACTTGACTAGTTCAATTATGTTGAAGCACAGTTCATGTTCTTCCCTGTAGGTATGTTGCTCCAGAATACGCCTCGATTGGGGAACTGACCCCAAATGCAGATACGTTCTCATTTGGGGTCGTCCTCTTGGAGTTGATTACCGGCCGCAGACCTGTGGGTTCGCCACTTAATTCTTCGAATGATAATCTGGCTTTTTCCGTAAGTCGCACAATTCTCATGTTCACAATCATAGCCCAGGGCTACCTTACTATGGGATTCCGAGCTTGATGTTTTCAGTCGTCGAAATCGCAATATTGAAATAGAATCGTTGTCATGATTTACGGGCGAGGCCTTAACTCACACAAGCTCTGGGAGATGGAAATTTCGACTTTCTTGTCGACCCGAGGCTGCAGGACCATTATAGCCGCAGTGAAATGGCTCGAATGGTGGCCTGCGCTGCTGCTTGCACACGTGAATCCGCGGAGTGTCGACCGAAAATGAGTGTGGTAATATTTCAGCAGCCGGAACTTGATCTTTCTTTCGTACTTACCCACTTGCTACATCCATGACTGGTGAACGCTATTCTTGTTCGTGGACTCGTGTCTAGTTGATTTAAGATCCGTTAGGTTAGATGGAAATAAGAACTCTGATAATCAGCTTTTGAAAAATTGAGCAGGTTGCTCGAGTCCTCGAAGGGCATCAATCTGCCGCTGAACTTGATGATGGGATCGGAGCCGGGCCGAGTAACCTCGACCTCGAATACGGCGACGGCCATTACGGGGAACCAACAGGTGAATATGGCTTGTATCCATCTGGCTCGAGTAGCGCGGGTCCTAGCAGCCAAACACCCCGAGATCTGGAGATGGGAAGGACGGTGGCCTTCAATAGTTTCTAAACCTCCTTGTTATTACTCTGCGACGTAGATGGCAAGATAGGCTCGGGACCTGGCAAAATTAACTGGTGTAATCGTTTGTCCAAGTGGCCCCGTACTTTGCTGTAGTCTATAATAAGTTGTACCATTTGGTGCATTATCGTGCACCGACCTTATTCTAATTGAAGTCAATTGACGGCGCCAATGTCTTCCGCCATGAGCTGAACTTGGACGTTGGCGTTCGTTCATTAATGGCAAATTAAATTTAAGATTAGGGGGTGATCAAGTCTAAGATGGGTAGGTTCCAAATCTAGACCCTATACCCGATCCTGTTATAACGGGTTCCTTTTTTTGAACTCGTATTTGATCTTATTTGCACTGGACTCTATTTTAGAACCATCTTGTTCTTCGAGTCCTGGAGGAACTTGTTTTGCAACCGTCTAACATCCTATATGGTTTTGAATTTTACATTAGTATGCGAGAAAATAACATAATCCTCTTAATTTGTATTAAAACATTAAGTATATGTAATCAATAAGTACATAAACTTTTTTACTAAATGAAATTAAGGATTCACAAGGCTAATTACTATAAATAAACATTACAAGGCAAAGCAAAAATCCTATGCGATGGATGGTGTGATTGTGATTGTGAGCCGGCGAGGGAGGAAGCGAGCCAAGAAGAGGAACGAAGAAGAAGAGGCACCATGCGAGAGGAAAAAATGTAATTCTAAGATTAGAAATTGGGGAAAAAAAGATAGGATTTTGAATTTTTGGGCTTATAAAACTAATTCCCAAACCACGTTGGTCAATTTGGTTCTCAAGTATATATTCACTTGGCGCTGATTTTAAATTTTTGGAATTGATTTCTGAACCTATTTTCCCGGTGAGCTGATCTAATTCGAAAGTAGACTCGATTCGATTACGCAATCCTATTTAAGACCAAGTTATGAGTGAGCCATCCTAGCAACCTCGGGTGCCACGTGCCGTGTGATAGGTGCAGAGGACCTAGTGGAGCAGTATGACGTCAGAAAGGCTATGATGGAATGAGCAGCCAAATCTAGCAGGTACTTGATGCCAAGTTGGGGGGGAGGTGTCAGGTTTTCTCGTCCGAAGTGGTTGGAGGGCGAGAGGCGTCCATAGGCCACGTGCGAGCTTGGATGTCCCAATCGCGAAAACGCTCCTGAAAGTCCTTAAATGAATGGTTTGAGAGAGTCGCGACAGGAAATGAAAATGGTCTTGCTACGGGGAATCCATGTTTCCGTTTAGGGCACGACATTTCGTTATGACATGAACTCGATAGACATTATCATATTATGAGAATGCTAATTGACGCGAGACGTGCTACAGAACTAAATATAGAAGGGAAATGCTCTGTCTTTCCCAACACTTCATTTCCCAATTGTTTTTGGCTTCCGATTTCATCCCTTTTTAGCCCCTGGCTTTGCAAAACCACACTGCTTTGGGGCTTCCATCGCGAAATAGTAATGAAGAGCTTGAGCACATCCTCTGTCAGATTTTGCTTACTTTGCGTCGTTAATGAAACCCAACATGGTCCCACTATTTCTTTTTTGCTCGATACTCACACGATTATCATCAACTCTAAGGGTGACTTCGGCAAAACTCTGTGAAAAGGCTCCAAATTTTGAGCGCAGGGCGATTGGGTAGCTGCTTTTAGGGGTGTCAACGGTTCGGTTTTGAAAAATCGGACCAAACCGAACTAGATTAAGAAAAATTCGAATCAAACCAAATACAAACCGAACTGAAATTTCGGTTCGGTTTAGTTTTTTGGTTTTCAAATTTTGCATTTTTTCGTTTTTTTATTGTATATATTTTCTATTTCCAAAAAATAAGCTCTTATTAGTTTGTTAGTTCGATTCGGTTCAGTTAATTGATAAAAACCAAACCGATAACAAAAATTTAGGTTTTTAATAAGAACCGAATCAAATGAAAACCAAACCGAAAAAAAAATCAAATTTTCGGTTCGGTTCGATTTTCGGTTCGGTTTTTGACACCCCTAGCTGCTTTGAGTTTAGGATCTGAGATTAAAGGTGAAACGATAGCTTAATTTTGAGCTATTGATGAAGGATTACCAATTCAAAAAGTCTAAATCATAAAGGTTGATGAGGAGCACTTGCACATTAGATTCCAACCAACGCTATAATTGATAAAAGCAATTTCAACACGCCATTTCTCTCTCTCACGGAAGGTAAGGAGCGTAAAAATTCATGCCGCATATCTCGAGAGGAGTTGATCCATAAGAAAACATTGACCCATTTCAGTGTTTATGCATGTATTATTGGCTCTGCTTTTCCGTCCATCACCAAAACACGATGCACCAAATGCACAATGTGAGCAAAACCCATCGTCCTTGCCAATGATAACATTAAAAGGCATTTTTGGGGAGTGGCTTAGTATCCGTTGGTAACATGTTAATACAACCGTCACAAACTAACTCTATAAGTATTGAATTGTTAATGTCATCTACTTAAATATATCAAAATTAATTTTTCCTTTTCCCTTTGGCTTTTTCTGGGGTTCTTTGCTAAAACGCCGAAACATGTATAGGCGGTGGACCGGGCTTATCTAGAATCTCCTTTTTTTTATTATTATTGTTTTTGGCTTTGTCTCCGTTCAGTCAAAACAGCGAATGTCGCACCTTCAATTAGGCGAGAGAGTACAATAATAACATGGCCAACTGCAACTTTGTTGTGGAAAACGAGCGATCAAATAAAAAAATAAAAAAATAAATCGTATATCAGATTTGCATAGTTCAATTGTAGTAACATATGTCCACGTGAAGAGCAATGGTGAAATTCAAGCGCTATAATGAAGATTACATATTCGAGTTAGTCAAATACTCTAAGTATTTCCCAAACTCCAATTATACCCAATAACTCACGCAATATTTAGCTCCATGATTCCTTGCGCAATATTTTCTCAATCTCATAAAATAATTATACACAAATCTTAACACAAGATTTAATCAGCCTGAATATTAATTTTTTTCAATATAATTGTACGAATGAGTCAAAGATAGCCCACACTTCTCAAGCACTCTTTGGGCGCTTCAAGACTTCGTATCAACAATGGCGTGTGAGAGCTCCCTCAATCAGAATATATATATTGCCAAGATAAGCCTACATAGGCCGACTCCAACGTGGACACATAAATCCCATTCAAGATTCCAAATTTGGTCAATGGTCAGCACTTTCCGTTTTAGATTTTCCTTGGACCGACTTACTTGGATTTCCTTTTCCTGCTTTTCTAAACATAATTCGGACTTCTTCGATCAACAACGATCCAAGTCCAAACCACCGACCGTGGCAGCGTGGATGGTAGATCCTTTGTCCTTCCCTGCAGGGGGCCAAGGTTCGAAGCCCCTGCGAAGCAGGGAGGCTGAAGCGCTATGTGGTGACTTACCCGGTGGCATGGGGTGGTGGTTTCACCTGTGCTGCCCCTAGGTTCTTCCCGCCGGCTGCCGGCTGCTGGCTTTCGGGGTTTCCTGGGTCATCAAAAAAAAAAACGATCCAAGTCCAAATATAGACTTTCCTAATTGAGGCACGTTCAATTACCCAAAACTAATATAAGCCACAATTCATACATATTTATTTCATGTTACATTTTGTTCAACGAACTCAAATTTGAGACATATTATAACAATCTCCATCTTGATTTGATGTTTGAGCTAAGTCACAATCTCTTTGCTAAAATTTCGAACTTTGTTACTATTCTTCCACAGTCTCAATGGGCTCAACTGCCATGGATAATTTTTTCTTCAAAAAGGCACTCAACCTATAGGATTTTCCAAGCCCAAGCTACGCCTGAACTTTGTCAAAACCAAGGATCTCATCGGAAGACCAATTCCACATACACCTTTAACGCCTCACAAAAATTTTCCAATAATATAGCTTCCTTAATCATAAATAAAGCAAAATCATTATTGCATTCATATCTGTCTAGAGATCAAATACACATCTTATCAATATCAGTAGTTACAGCAACCGTTGGCTCTATATGCTCCACCTCACTACAAGCACTATCTATGTTAATTACTTCGTTAGTACTCATACTCGCTACCTCATGAGTTTCTGATTGCAACTCCACCTCAAATTGATTACCATTCACATCCATATGAGCATTGCCAATAATACTTTTAGTCAAAAGTATTAGGGATTAGATCAAACGTAACTGCTCTATTGATAAAAGATGAATTTAATTTTGAACACCACAATTGATAGCCACGCTCACCTTATGCATAGCCTACGAATATGCACTTTTGTGCTTTCTTATCGAGTGTACCATCACTAACTCAAATATAGCATGGGTAACTAAATATTTTAAGAATAAAATAATCAGCAACCTTACCGACCACACTTCTTTGGGAGTCTTATATCTAATCGTAGTCGATGGGGATTTATTCATTGGGTGATTTGCGATACTAAGCGCATTTGCTAGAAATTTCCTAGCCATACCAACACTAAAGAGCAATTTATGGGCTATCTCTTATAATATTTTGCTCATCAATTTTGCAATATGTTGTGGTTTATTGGCATTAGTGCAATATCTCACTATGTTTTCTTTCACGTAGAATTCATTTAACAGTTTCGAGCAAAAGTCCATGTCATTGTCAATCTGCACATTTCTGATCAATTTACTAGTCTCATTTTTTTATCAAAACTCTCAACTATATGATCCTCATAACAACATCAAACTTGTACCTAAGTACAAACACCTACGTTTTCTTCGAATAGTTATTAATAATTGTTAGTATAAATCTAGCACTCTTCCTCAAAAGAAATCGTGACAACTTTGCAAGTTTTGTGGTTTTTTAATAGTTGTATTGAACTAGACTTTTTCTGTCGATCTAAATCACATCTACATACATTCAGTTCGTTAGCAATATAACTGCATCACATATTTCTTTCACTTCAAATCTTCAGGCTTATCTTGCCAATGTGCCCCCAAACGTATATATCACAATTTAAACTCTTGAACAGATGCATCCGACATCTTCAGGACAATATTTGTCATCGTCTCACCTTAAAATTCATATAGGCCACGTGATTGATTCATTTCATTATCATCAAAACATCTCGAACAATTTTCAAAATTTCACATTCTGAAATATATTTATACCTAGCTAAATCTAGAGTACTCAAGGAAATCAAGTTCTTCATCAACTCTGGAACATGTCTTACTCAGTCAACGTCTTCATGATACCATCATGCATTATGATTCTAACATTATCAACACCCACAATATCACATTTAGTGTTGTTCCCCAACTGCACTTACTATTATCCATACATTGATAAGTAGTAAACTAGTTATTATTTGGTGTAGCATGAAAAAAATAATTAAAATCCATAATCCATCCATCAAATGACGAATTATTAATGACTAAAAGGCAAAATCAGCATTATTCGGATTACCATTAGCTATAGCTTTAATGTCACATGCAAAATCAATTATATTTTCCTTATGCTTCTCGTTCTTTGGCTTAAAGCAATTCTTTTTAAGATGCCCCATCTTATCACAGTTCTAACAGACAGCACCACCAATCCTAGATTGACTATGTCCATTCATGTTTATTCTACCCTTGCTAACATGAGTACTAGTTCTTCCTCTATTTTCACCTACTAAAACAGCGAATACGGGTTTGCAGATCTCTTCTACGAATGTTCTCACGTAGAATTAAATCTCGAACCTTATTAAACGTCAAGCTTATTGACCCAGGAGAATTACTAACAATAATAACAATAATATTCCAACTATCAAGTAATGAGGGTAATAGAATCAAAGCGCGTACCTCATCTTCAAAGTTAATCTCAATTGAGCTCAATTGACTGATAATTATATTGAATTCATTGATATGATCTGCAATCGATGCACCTCCTCTCATCTTTAGATTAAATAGACGTCACACCAAATAGGCCTTGTTAATCGCATATGACTTTTTGCACATATTCGATAGGGCTTTCATCAAATCAGTAGTAATTTTCTCATTCACGATATTAAATGCGACGTTACGGGCCAACGTTAGCCGAACAACACCCATAGCTTGTCTATCCAGCAATTCTTGATCCGCTTGCTTCATTGATTTTGGCTTCTCCCTAGATAGAGGCAAGTGTAGTTTCATCTGGTAGTGATAATTTTCAATCTATATCTTCTAAAAACCAAATTTTTCCCATCAAATCTGCCGATCCTCACTTTCTTTCTTCTGTCATCCTCAATTTGCTTCAACTTAAGACTTTGTTATAGAAAACAAGCGATCAAATAGTAAAATAGACAAGATAAGGAAAATAAATCGTACACCATATTTATGTAGTTCGGTCGTATTAACTTATGTCTACGGGGGAGAGTATCAACGAATTTCACTATAGATCACGTAATATAATAAAGATTACATACTTAAGTCACTTAAACACTCTTAGTATTTCCCAAGTCCTAATTATACTCAATAACTCATGCAGTATATAGCTTCACAATTTCTCGCAAAATAATCATTCAATCTCATGAAAGAATTATATACAAATCTTAACACAAGGTTTAATCGGCTTGAACACTAATTCTTTTGGATATAATTGCACAAATAAATTTCGTCGCACAACGACACGAAGATAACCACACTTCTCAAACACTCTTTTGGCGCTTCCAAACTTCGTATCAACAATGGCGTGTGAGAGCTTCCTCAATCAGATTATACGTACCGCCAAGATAAGCCTAGAGAGGCCTACTGCAACATGGACACGTAAATTCCATACAGGATTCCAAATTTGATCAATGGTCAGCACTTTCCGTTTCTGATTCTCCTTGGACTGACTTACTTGAATTTCCTTTGCTTGCTTTTCTGAATAAAATTCGGACTTCTCCGAGTTAACAATGATCCAAGTCCAATTATGGACTTTCCCAATTGAGGCACGGTCAATTATCCGAAACTAATATAAGCTAAATGTTATCTCTGTCAAAATGCTCAAAAACGACATCGCCACCGCGCTGCTTAGCACCCGGTTCGCCGCTATGGCCTGGCTCATGCCCCAGGCCTGCAGCCTTTTCAGGAATATCTCGGACGAGTGGGACTCAAGTGATGGGCCTGAGCCCTATTGAAAAGACCGAGACGTCTGCACAGACGGCCTCCATGCACAGCATGATGGCCTACATCGGTTTGGTCCTTGATCGCTTGGGGAACTTTGAGCCCAGGCCCAGCATCTTGGAAGACATCTGGACTAAAGTACACGGCAGCGGCAGCATTCCCTGACGCCTGCATGAAGAAGTTAAGTCCAACGGCTGCTATGAGAATCCGGCGGATGCGCCTCCAGAGGACCTCCTTCCTAAGCCCTGCCCGTACCATCAGGCCAAAGCGGGCTTGTGGATCGATCAACCCCTTTGTCGGTCTTCATCTGATTTGGCCTCAAATCAGCTTCTACCTCATCTTCTGATGTCTTGATCAGCACCCTCTTTGCTTCTTCGAATCTGCCCTCCATCACCAGCCACCTCGGTGACTCTGGTATTGTCATCGCGCCTGCCCCGATTGCGATTGCTGGCACTCTGGCTAGCCCAAGCATGAGCCTCCAACTTATATCAACTGGTAGGCCTTATAAGGCATAGTTGGATACATACCCAGGTAAAATCCCAACATTGATAAGGACTTCAGGCAACGAAGACAGGAATCCCAGGTCATCGCTGGAGAGATCTCGGCGGTAAAGACTGGGGCGATCATGAGGGCGTACCCAACACCGATTCCCCGACCACCCTCCCAGCCATTAGGAACATGGAGGATGGACCAAGGCCCATCAGAAGTGCACCGATTAGGAACGTGGAGGCTGCAGGGACTATCATGTATCGCCGGCCAATCCAATCGGAGGTTTGGCCAGAGGCGAGAGATCCAACCAGCGAGACCACATTGAGCGAACCCACCAGGATCTCAACCTGGGTTGGGGTGATCATGAGGCTCTCTCTGATGAATAGCACCGGCCCACTCATCATTGTCTCTAAGGGCTTAGGCAAGGCTCGTAGGTTTCAAGATCATGCTGCGCCTACCTAGGCGCAGCAACGCCAGGGTCACACGACTCCAAGTGGTTGCCTGATGCGAGACGCTTGACAAAAATCAGCCATTGCGCGATCCCAGGAGTCGCCTTGACGCTCGACAGTTGACTCTTGACCGTCGACAACGCTCGACCATCATCGACGCTCTACCTTCAGGTCTCATCTAACAGTCGCGAGCGAGGGTGACATCGGAGATGATGAACCGAGCAAAAACCCAGGCGTCGCGACCTTTGGCAGAAACCCAAGCCCAAAAGCTCAGAACTTCAACGATTGGAGAAGAAGAACAATCACGAGCAAGGGCAAGCCAAGGATATGAAAGGACTAGTTGAGGCAACTTTGGATGAAAAAAGCGAATCAACCTTGGAAGCTGCCTTCCGAAAATGTTGCGAGCCCGAAGCAAGTGATGACTTATCTTGAGCTTTTAACTTTATTAATGTTGGCATTTCTTCAAAGTGGTACAAAAATATATTACTCAAACATCCTAGCTTTTTTTCCAGAGACTTTAGAGGGCTCAAAATCCATTGGCTATTAGCATGATCGTGGCGGCCTTCATTCCAAGACTCGTCTCTTTTGAAATGCCACAAGAGATCAATTGCTACAAGAAGAAAGAGCATACAAAGGGGTTCGCAATGACCGGGCCCTAGCGATTGTTTATCAAAAACACAAATCTCCGCAAAATCACAAGACCATGTATGGGGGCTTACGCCTACCTAGTGTGGGAAGGTCGAGGAGTTTGTATGTAATTCTCATGTCGATGGAAGGTTATCAGTGTTACACGTGAGTAACAAGAATAAGTTGAACAAAGTAGAGAGGCTATAATTGTAGGGATGAGTATGGTTTTATTGTGGAACTTTGAACTAGAGAATTAGATTGGTGTGGGTTTGTTCTAGATTCTAGGATATACAAGATAGGTTTCAAGTTCAAATAAATGGGGAATTAGAGAACTTATTCCAACGGATAAATTCTAGATTTTAAGTAGAACCTAAATAGAACTTGAAACCACGCACCTCCTATTCACAAGTACCCTTTTGCTACTTAAACCTGAATTGATTTGCTAAAGCCAAAGTAAAGCTATGGACTATCAACAACCGGATATAGCCATCGAATCCTTAAAAGGGTATAGAAAATTAGGTAACTTTTAGGGTGAGCAAGTTCTAGGGTAAAATCTGAAACTTGAGAACTGGATTAATAGGAACCTGTAGGTTTCAGGTTTTAAGGTATGAATGGTATATTATAAGTTTCAAAAAATAATAAATGTATTTAATGAGTAGGTTCCAAGTTCTTAATTGGATAGATTCTAGCTATGTAAGAGGCATCTAGATCCTTCATAAAGCTATTATCATAATGATTTATTGAGGGAGGAACCTTTGGCTTGTTCACACTTGTGTGGAAAAAAAAAGGAAGTTTGTCAAAGTTTCGAGATCTGTTTAGTGTTTAGTGGGAGAGTAGCCATCGATAGAGATTTGTTCCTGTGTTCGGATAGAAAAAAAGGATAGATCTTGGAAGGAACAAGTTTAGGTAAAAATCAGATTTAAGCTCTGTTAATTAACGTCAAAAGACCCTTTCCGCCTTCCCCCGGTACAAATTACCGGAAATAAAATACAAGACGAGACTATTACCGAACGAGATTAATGGATTTGCAAATAAAAAGCGAATTCGGAATTGTTGCATACATTAAATAAGCTCAATTGGACCGAGTCAGAAAGGAAGTGTGAAGATAAGGGAGCAATCCCTGCAAACTCGGCCGCCACATGCCACGTGATAGGTCTGAAGGAGCTAAGCCGTGTTTAATTGACTTTCGCAACAGTCATCACTTTTTATCTTCCTTTCAAAATATTTCAAAATACTCCCAAAATAATAAAAAAATAATCTAAAAATAAAAACTTAACCGTCCCCCCAAGTTAATAACATGTTAATAGAGCTGTCAAAGGGAACTTCCAAAAATGGGGAAAAAGTCAAAAAGAACTATAAACTATACTCGTTACAACACATTTATTTTAAATTTTAATTATGACATAAAAAATTCTAAAATTTATATGTGTGTAATATATTTACTTTAGATTATTTTTTATAATGCCAAAAATCTTATTATTGTACTTATATGATATATTTAACCTAAATTTTGAGGTATATATGTCGCAAGGATTTTGATGTCATAGAATTTTTGGGGGGTAAATGTGTTGGGGGTGAACGAAAGAAAATTTGAGGTAAACATGACTTCGAGTTTTCAGTTATTTTTGCTCTCTAAAATATTGAATTGTTCGAATATCAAAAATAATTTTCCTTTTGCTTTTGGCTTTTTCGTGGGCTCTTCGCTGACACGCTGAAACCGCGAAAAACGCGTACAGCTGGAGCCTGGGTTGAGCTAACCTAGAATCAAAATTTTCTTTTATTATTATTATTATCTTTTGCTTTTCTTTATTCAGTCAAAACAGCGAATGTCATGCCTGTAATTATGGTCGGCCGGTCCATTCAACGGACGAGAGCGCGTCGTATGGGTCCCACTTCCCACTTCCCCCCGTCTTCCTATTCCAACTTCTATCTCCTCTTCTCTCTCTCTTCAATTATTGCGGTGTCGCTATCTACTTTCTACTGTGACAATAACTCTCTCCTTCACCTCCATTCCCACTGATTTGCACATGTTCTCCCAGACCAAAGAGGGCTCAGTCAATCGGTAAAAATCTCTCCTTCAGTCCGTCCATACCTTTATTAATTCAACAATCGATCAAGATCGAATCAAATCACAAATACCCTTTTTAAGGCCTTGCCGATCTGCTTTTTATTTTAAGTGACCGAACGATAAGTTCAGACGGAGGGCCGATCCAATCGAAGGAAAAATAAATAAATAAATTACGTAGGCTCTTTTCTTGTGTGTGCGCGTGTTCCCTTTTGAAAATTGCTTAGATCCGGGAATGCCGGGTGCGGGTAGAAAGACTACAATGGACAAGAAAAAAGCTCCAAACCCTAATTTTTTTGCTGGATCAAACGATCGGTGCTAAGGGGATCGAGAAAGGGGATGCAGAAGCTTGAATGGAGTGATAGGCGCGCCGCGTGTCGTTTCCTGAATGGGCCGACTTATTCGATATTTTCTGAGCGAAAGTCATGCGCGGCCACAACGACAAACCAAATACGATTAATAGTGGGGTCTTGGCTATAATAGTAGGTTGGTCATGCGCAACTGTCGTGGTACCCACCTACGCCAAAGTCAGAGAGCCTGCAGCTCTTTTACACGTTTGAATATTTTCTCTCTTTTTACTTTCTCATTTCTTATTCAATTTACTCTTTCTCCTTTAAATGTGTATATTCTGCCTACGTATGTAATACTCTCTTTATTATTATTATTATTATTATTATTATTATTATTATTATTATTATTATTATTAATTCGATACCGCGACGTGCAGGGATAATTTAGATGTTTCCTGGTCACAACATAAAGAGACCTCTTTTTAATTGAATTTTTTTCTCCTGAATTGAAAGTCATCTCCTCTTTCACTTTCACTTTCTCTTAATTTTGTTCTTCCTTTTGCGGGTCATTTTGATATTCTTGACAATTAGTAGGGCTGCGCAGGATCTCTGGTCAATTCTGGTTAATTCCTTACCCGTCTTATTTAGGGATCATTGCCAGCTTTATTTGGGAATGAAATGTCAAATCTAGTCTCTCAAGATCGGCATTCCTGCATTTTGTACGTTTACAAACCGCCTTCCAATTAATTTAGGAAGAAACGAATCTTCAACGGGTAACATCTCGAATCATTTGTTATACAATAATTTTTATCTCGTAAAATTTTTTTAAATTGATAACTCATTACATATTTGTCAAAAATTAATCTTCATCCTGCTAAAAACCCCAAATCGGCACCTTCTATCCAAATCCACCCTCGGCCGGCATTCTTGTCCAATATCTCGTTATTATGCATATATGTTAATGCACGTGGCAAATGACAGACAGATCAGCTCCATTGTTTTTTTTTTCCATGAATCACTACAATAGACGAAGCACCGAGCGCAAAAAGTGGCAAAGCCCATCGTGCTCGTGCTTGCCATCGATAACATTGGAAAAGGGGGAATGGCTTGCTTTTTCCTTTTGCTTTTGGCATTTTCTGGTGTTCCTTGCTGAAAGGCTGAAGCATACAGCTGGATGGAGATAAGCACGAACCTCTTTTTCCTTTTTTTATTGTTATCATTTTAATTTTGCTTTTTCTCTTCAGTCAAAGCGGCGAATGTCATGCCTCTAACTATGAGAGGCGTGAAAGGCTGAAGCATAAGCTGGATGGAGATAAGCACGAGTGTCTTTTCCTTTTTTTTTTTTTATTGTTATCATTTTAATTTTGCTTTTTTTCTTTAGTCAAAGTAGCGAATATGCACTTCTCGAAATTCTCACCTACGCCAAACTAAAATAGCCTGCAGCTATTACGGTCACATTTGGTAGCGTTTACGTTCAAAAATTATTCAGAGAACGATTATGTTCTCCGGAATAATTTTGAACAAATAAGACGTTTTATAAATTTGTTGGAAATAAAAAATAAACGAAACATGTTTAGTAAATTTATGTTCTTTTTTGTTTCTTTTAATTTTTTAATTTTTTTTTTGTTTTTTTTTCTTTTTCTTTTTTTCTTCTTTTGGTCGGTGCCGGCCTCGCCATGGCGGGCGACAGACGAGGGCGGCGACCTCGCCTAGCCACGGCGAGAGTTGCCATCCGGCCCCGAGGGCAAGGCGAGGCTCGGTCTCGCCTTGGCAGGCGAGCTTAGGCTCGCCCAAATTCGATGAGCTCGAGCTTACCTAGCCTTGCCTTGTGCCGGCGAGGCTCGGCCTCGCCAGGCTAGTGAGCCTCGTTGGTGGTGGGCAAACTCGGGCTCGCCGGACTGGGCGAGCCCAAGCTCGCCCGCCCAAGGCGAGCCTCGCCTGGGGCGGCGACGCTCTAGCGAGGTCACCGATCAAAAAAAAAGAAAAAGCAAAGAAGAAAAATAGAGGAGATAGAAAATTTGTTCTTAAAATTGTTAGGAAATAGAAACACGTTTTTATTGTTTCTTTGTTTTGTTCCAAATGTGTTCTTTAAGCAAAATGCAAACGAACGCATTGCATTTTTTTTTGTTCTTTTGAACAAAAAAATAGAAATTTTGTTCATAAACAGAAATAAAGAACGTTAACAAACAGGACCTACACGTTTGAATATTTTCTCTCTTTTTCTTTTCGTTTCTTATTCTATTTATTCTTTCTTTTTAAACTTTAAAAATATTTATATCCTCTCAAGTAATACTCTTTTTATATTATTATTATTATTATTATTATTATTATTATTATTATAGGGCGACCTGCGAAAATGATGCAGATATTTTGTGGTTACAATATAAAGCAGCCCTTCTTTTAATTGGTGAAGAAAAAAATATTATTTTCCCTAAATTAAAATTAACTAATATCAGCCGGTCAATTAACCGATGAGCTACTCCAAGGCCGAAAAGTTTGACTTCCGAGGAAGTTGCCTGCCTTCATTGATCGTTGAATGTGCTCTCACTAGGCATAGTTGAAGGAAATAGACCCGAGGCCATTCTTGTCTTTTAATCACTTATCATACTAGAATTGTCAGGATAATGGATAATTGAAGAATTTCAGATACTTTTTTCTAAGTGTTTTTAAATGGTTAATGTAGCACAAAATAAAATAATATCCCAAACTGCAAATTTCATGCAAAATAGTGTATTTTGTTATCCAAATTTCGTGCAAAGCATGAAAGTTGGCTCGATTATTATTAACACTTAAATATATCAAAAAAAATATCCTCGATTTTTTTAGGTAAGCAAATATCCAAACATATATATAAAAATCGAATCTTTCTCATATTAATATTTAAATATCTTAACATTTTCAATTATTTATGTGCAAGAGATTATTTCTCCTAATGAATTTGGTGCTGTCGTTACCCTTTTTTGTCAGAAGAAATAACAGATCTATTCAAGTAATTATAGTATACTTTGCATTTCATTTAGCTGTAATGAAATGTGACAAGTTGGAGGACTTGCCATATTATAAGGGAAAATATCCACATCTTTCTGGACATGTTTCTCGTTTGTTTCCAGCTGTTTTCGCCTTTTACTTGGACTAACCGCTAGAGTCAAGATAGAATCAGATTGGCTAAAAACATTTAAAAAATTAGACCCACCTAATCTTGACTTGCGGCAACCGAGCCCAATTAATTAAATTCGTAGAGTATCGGCTGATATTCACTTAACTCGCAGTCTAACCACTCATTTTATAATGGGAGAATCATGTATTTAAAAGAAAATTGAAGGAATGAGAAATTTAAATAACAGCAAGTCAGGCTCCATTTATTTTCAAGAAAATATTTTTCAAAAGAATTTTTTTCTTATGTGCCTGTATTTAATTCACTTTAAAAAAATTAGTTAATGGACAAGGTTTTCCCCCAGAAACTCTACGCTCATACTAGAGTCATTGGCAATAAGATTAGGTCCCTTACATTTGAGAGTCGTTGGCTGTAGGGTTAGGTCCCTTACATTCGAGCCTAAGTCCATCTAAGGCACACTTGGACAATTTTTACAATTAAAGAATTTTAATAATTTCTTATTTTTTAATGTTCTTCCATTTTTTTTTCTTCTTTTATTTTTTTCTTTATCTTTCAAGTCGCTAGATGCTAGCGAGACTCAAGCTTACTGGAAGGTTGGTGACACTTGAGCTGGCCAGAATTATGTGAGGTTTGACCTTGCCAGTCAATGGCCGTCGGTGAGGCTTGGGCTAATGAAGAAAGAAAGAAGAAAAAAAGAAAAATAGAATGAAAAGGAGAAAAGGAGAAAAGAAGAAAATAAAATATAAAAAATTCGAATTTTATCTAAATGAAGGACGAAAATGATTTTACAGTTTATTTTTTATCTCAGTCAAATAATGAAAAAATATTATTATTTTCTTAGAAAATGATTTTTCATAAAACATTTTTAAAAAAGTCACGTTTTTTATTTACACCCCAAAAACACCTTCTATGCGAATCTAACTCACTAGCATTTCGTGTAGTATCTCGTCTGCATGTCAATACACGTGGCAAACGATGGACCGGACGATCTAGAAGGCACGTGACTTTCATTCGCACCTCAAAAAATGACCGCCACCCATGAACCCTAATTATCAACACGCGCCATTCACGCGCAGGCCCCGAACAGAAAAATAACGAAAATTAAAGAAATAAACAAGAAGAAACAAGCGGGCCCCATTCACCCATTGAGGAGGAGAGAGGCATCTAGAAAATACAAAAAAAAAAAAAAAATTGGAGAAAATAATTAGTGGATTTAAACCATCGCAACAACTGTTTTTTTTTTTTTTGTCGGTCCTACTCTAATCCTACTCTAACACTCACTCTCGACTCTTGCTTTGCCTCCTTGATAGTTGTTGACGGGTGCATATTTTTAACTCACATCCAGTTATAATTTGGAAAATGTCCAATGACTCATAATTAAGGCTCCGTTTGTTTTGCGAAAAATGTAAAAGAAGTCATTTTGAAAAAATATATATAATTATTTTCCGATGTTCGAATGAAACTAAAAATGAAGTGCAAAATATTTTTACTATTCAATAAGAAAAATCCTTTACTCCATATACTCTTTTTCTTTTATTTTATTTTTAAAATGGATTTTTCATATTTTAAAAATTTATTTTTAATTTTTAATTTTAAAATCTATTATTAAATTTTTCATTTTTCATTTTTTTTTCATTTTCTTTGTTTTCCATCTCATTCTTTCTTAGTCGAGACCACAGTGTGGCCTGTGATCGGCTATTGGCGAGATGCTTGCTTTCGCCAATCTGGTGAGTGGCGAGAGCTCGCTCGAGACTCACTAGATCGATGAGCGCAAGTTTGAGATCGACAAGCTCGAGATTTGCCTGGTGACGACCAACGACTAAGAAAGAAGAATATGGGAAACAAAAAAAAAAAGAAAAGAAATAGAAAAGAAAAAGGAAATTTCAAATAATTCAAATTTAAAATAATTCGAATAAAAAATGGTTAATATCGAAAAACTCCAAACTAAGACACGTGTGACAAATTTATCATAAACTATTTTTTTGACAACCGAAAACCTTAAATTGATACATTTTGACAAATTTATATCAGTTTCAGACACTTTGTGATAAATTTACTCTTTATTAGTTTCGTTAAATTTTACTTTCAAGTTATTAACTTAAATAATACGTGACAATTGATTAGTATATCAATTTGAGATTTTATTCTCCGTTTGTCACAATTTACAATTTTTATGATATTTTTGTGATGTTAATCTAATTTAACATGAGATATATTTGTTATAAATTTAAGAAATTAGTTTCGGATAAATTTGTCATAAATATACAATTTTATGATTTTTATCATCAGTCAAGAAAATTTTTTCACAGTGAGTGCAGGTTTAGATTTTTGATGATAAAAAAAATAATTTGAGGTAAATTTATCATTCGTGTGCCAATTTAGATATTTTGAGGTATTAACCCAATAAAAAAAGAAAATAAGAAGAAGAAAGAGGATGAAGAAGTAAAAATTTGTAAATGTGTAAGATAAAATGGATCAAATTCCTAATTTAGAAGTCATTTTTTCGTTCATGAAAAGATATTTTCCCTAAGAAATTTATTTTTCATGAGATGAATGTCAGAAAAATCGGAAAATGTTTTGTGAAAATTATTTTCCGTTAAACGGATGAAACCTAAATAAAAACACATTCGGCTCGGCCACGAAAGTGCGTTAGCTGGAGTTGCAGGCACCTCGCCTCGCTGCGGCCACCAGTGGAGTTGTCGGCGGTGGGTCCTTCGTGCCTAAGCCGAGTCGCTCCTACTCGCGTTGACGACGGTCGTGGACAAGGGGCGCAACGCTGGCGAAGACGATGACGGCCATGAAGGAGCGACGCATGCCTGAGGCGGTTGGCTCAAGACACCGTCCATGGCCGACCAAAGGCAAAGAATGTGGCTCTTTTTGCAAGATCTGAGGCCTGGCAAAGAAGATGGTTTTCGTCCTCAGATCCACCGCGCATCTTCCTTGTTTGGCTAAAAAGAAAAAGAAAAAAAGGATGCCTTTTTTCTAAGCAGATTACACTCAACATCTCGTCCTTGGCCGGTGATGCTGCTGTTCCAACTTCCATGGCCGGGAGGCGGCGTCGGTGACTGGAGGGAGGAAGAGGAGGAGAGTCGAGGAGAGAGAACAAAAATTACAGATCTTTTACATGGTTCAATCAAGGTGGAGACGCGTTCGTTTATGAGCGGGTAATGAGTAAAACATGCATATCTACCGTCGGAGCTTGAAGTCGAGAAAATGAAGTGGGGCCCACTGCCGAGTTGAGGTGACAGGTGGTTAGAGTTGGCAAAATGGATTATAAACCCATCTTATGACTCATTTTAGTTAAATGGTCATATATAAGTCACGTGAAAATTAAATATAGATTAGAAATGAGTTTGAAAAAGTAAAGCACAAAAAGAAATAGGTTTGAATGGGTTATTAGAAAACCCACTTTGAATTTACGGCATTCTCTCTTTAACTTTATAAAAATATTTTTTTATAAAAAATTGAAATTATAATTATTTTCAATTTTCAATTATTTTTCTTTTTTCTTTCTTTTTCTACCTTCCTTAGCCAGCGGTTGGCGGGGTCACGGCCGATCGCTGGCAATAAGCAGCAGTGAGACTCAAGCTTGTTGATGTGCGAGCTCGAGGTCACCAACGACTAGCAAGCTCAAGTCTCGCCAAATCTGGCGAGACTCAAGTTCACTAGCGTCAAATCGATGAGATCGAGCCCCGCCTGACGCCCTGGCGAGCTTGAGTCCTGCTAGATCCATTTTCAACCTGACCCACCCATTTGACGGGTCTACAAATGGTCCAATAACAAATACATATATCTAACATTGACCGTGGGCTTAGTGCGGAATAAGGAAGTAGGTCCACTATTCAGATTCCTATGTTCCCACGTTACGATTGGTTAGAGCCTTGACCTTTTCCTCCCTTTCTCCTTGTTGGGGTTGGGGTCAACATTGTCTGAATGAAAATCATCGCTCTTGAATTGAGGACCGCCTATTAAGGATTGATTTCAAAAAATTAGAATTGGAATTATTTATTAGCTTTACAGACCGCCGTCCGATTTGTGTATGGGTCCATAGAACCGGTTCTATCAAGCTTGACAAATTTAGTGCAATGTTTTCACGTAAGCCAAAGTAAAGTAAAAAGGAAAGAATTCCCCTATTCTTAATTACATTATCAATAAAAAAAATAAAAAAAAAGAGTCAAGAGTTGACGTTGTGAATTGATGGGCAATGAGCTTGACAATTGAGGTCATGAGGAAAGACAGAGATGACTTATGCGATACGAGAATGAGACAAGATGGTCACTTGATTAATGAGTGTTGAGTTTCAAATCAAGGATTTTAGTATTTTTCATTTTTATTAAGTTTTTGCTCAATTTTTTTCTTAAAAATTAAATATATATTTATATTATTGTTTCGATTTGAGTGGGTACTTCCATGCCAATAATCCGAAACTAGATCGGTACCTACTAGTTTCAATAAATTGGAAATGACAACTGAATCAGTTTCCTTGAAAGCCACAAATTTCGGATGATCGAGTGATTTATGATTTTTTTGCACACCCCACTCATGGGGTTTGAGCCAACTATATCCATTAGACATTGTAAACAGAATGGCACCGTTATTATTCATGGGGAATAATGGTGCCTTGTCAACCATAAATTCCTTTAAATAGGAATGGGCAATCGGTTAAATCAATAGAGGATACAAATCTTGATAGAAATTTTTGAGTCATCAATGACTATTTTTCATAAAGAAAATGAAATTTCCTTCTTAACCCTTATAATACTCCAAATAACTACTTAAATGTAAAACTCAATTTTGTTGCAAAGTACTCACAAAAAACAATTTCAACAATTGTAGATACATTAAAAGTCAAATTAGTAACCCACACATGTATTTTAACCTAACTCAATGAGATTTCAAAGAATTATCGAATAATTGAAAATTTTGGAAGTTGGCGTGGCGAAAAAAGGGGTTGTACAAAAAAAAAGCATCAAGGCAAAAAAATTTAATCAAACAAACCCAGTTCACATAATATTTTTAAAATAAAATTTATTTTGAATTAGTCACAAAATAATCATATTTTTCTTTGTGAGTTAATTGAGATCATCCTGACTTGAGTAGAATTTATTAATGTTTTAAGTTGTGTAAATTAGTAATCCAACTTTTTATTTTATTAATTGTATTTATTTTATTCGGCGTGAAAAATATTTAAATCGTAAAGGTACTGTTAATAGAAATCTAAGATGTTTGAACGGTACATTTAATATTTAATGTAATCAGCACAAGTATTCTCGGGAGCCGAATTCCTTGGGAGAATTGTTTCCCTAAGAAAACTGTGGGTCCCACCAAGCTTTAATATTCAGGATAGTGCAAAGGGAATAAGACGAGGAATCCAAGAGGTGATATCTTAGGGTGTAAATGATAACAATTTTATCCATAAATTAATTTATGGAATAGAAATAAATTATAAAATTATGTGTTTGATAACGATACAAATTTTTTTCTATTTCGATGATGACGATTGGCGGATGGTGATTGGTGTTTGGCGGACGGTGATCGGCAATTGGCGACCGGCGATGGTGGTGGCTGGCAGACGGTGACTAGCGGTGGCGGTGGCTGAGAGTGACGACAACGGACAGTGAACGGCAGTTGATAAAAATGGATGAGCAACCAATTAATAGAAATGATCAATATTGAGATTTTTTTTTATTTCTGTTATAGGAATTGAAAAGTAAAATTTTTTTTTACCTTTAATTTATGTTACAAATCTATTTATAAAATATAAATTTATTATATAAATAGAAAAATGAAATAATTTTATCAAATGAATTTCTACTTTGTAAACAAGTTTGGAATAAAAAGTAGTTATGAAATAGAAATAAAGTAATTATTATACGCACCCTTCGTATAAAAATGTCAAGGGCGAAGAAGAAGAAAAGGCCTATGGGAAGCTTGGTAAGACCCTATTTTAACGGGTGGGACCGGACGATGGCGACATTGGTCACACCCACCATTGGTCACACCCTGGACGATAGTGAGCAAAAGCTTCATAAGATTTTATTTTATAGCGGGTGGGACCGGGTGATGGTGACACCATCGTCGATTAGAATCAAGATGACCCCACCAGGACGTGGCGTCTCTAATCTATGATGTCATCATGGGTCCCACCCGCTATAAAATTAAGTCTTACCAAGCTTCCCCTCGGCCTTTTCTTCTTCACCTCTTCCACCTCTTCTCCTACCTCTTCTTGGAGGACGTGATCTGTTGATATTCAATGTAAAGGAAAGAAGAGGTCTCTTCTTCTCAAGAAAGGAATTCGGATTCCTTGAGAGAACTTGCGGTGGCTGGTCACCCTCTCATTTTCCATTTCCAGTATAAAAGAAAAAGAATGAAGGGTTCTCTCTCTCTCGAGGTTCCTGTATGTGGTCGGCAAGGGGAGAGTTTCCAAGCGCCGCGCACCGGCCGGCATCAATATTTTAGTCAATGGGCACATCATCCTAAGCCATTCTTTCGGCAACGGCAAGGCGCTTTTTTAGAGGTTCCCAGCGGCGGCTTCTCAGAAGCAGAGCTGCTCGGAGAAGAAGGGGGTTATGGGCGCGTAAACGGCGGAGTCCTTACCACCGGGGAAGAAGAGGTGGTAGCAGGGAAGCGACTGAAGGTGGGGGAGCGGGCAGGGAGAGCGTGAGTTCCTGACTGGGTTTGAATAACGAAGCCGAGTTCATCACCAGTATGCCGTGTCTTTGGTTTGGATACTTCACGCACGAGTTGGTGCCTGACAACACCTTGGAGTTCCACATACATGGTGAGCATGATGGCCCCTCTCTGCCTTTGGCAACCCCTTTGCCATACTGTTTCTCTGCCTCCGTTCGGCAACCACTTTGCCGGAAGCCACTTTTGGGGTTCTAATGTTTAGTGTTTAGTTGGAAACCAGCAGTTTGGAAAGGATTTTCCGAAAAATAATAGCTTTAAAAGTTTAAATAAATGGAATTTTTTCATTCAGTTTCTTATGGAAGTAGTTAGGCATAGATTTCTTCAGGCGACGAAAACATTTCGGAAGAATTTTTTCAAATCACCCACTTTTCATTACCTGGGATTTTTATTTTTATATCTTTAAAGAGAACTCGAGGCAAATACTATAAGGCACTTAGCCCAACACAGGTTAGCATTTTCTAAGTTAGGTTAGCATATTCTAAGTTCTGGAAATGCGCTCGTTGCTATGCCAGATCCAGCAATGGCGCTAAGGTCGTGCGAGTGATAGCACAAATTTTCTCCTTTAATTCATCAATTAATATAGAAACTAATCTCATCTTTTCTTTCTTAAATCTATGACCAGACTGGGGTTTGTTGGGGACTTCTTGACGCACTCGACAATCGTCGGTATCATGAGTGGGGCTGCGATTACAATATGCCCGCAGCAGTTGAAGGGCCTCTTTGGACTGGCTTACTTCACCATCGAAACGGACATGATATCTGTCGTGCATGCCGTGTTGAAGAACCCAGACGAGGTGCGCAACAAGTCAGTGATTAAATTTTCTTATATCTCCGTTCATTTGCTTGTCTTGGGTTTTAAGCAAGTTTACTAGGGACGATATGACAAAAAGTTCTGTGGACGAGAACTTAGATGAAAAGAACAGGGAACAAAGAGACATGAAATGAAATGTATGAGATTCACTATTTTTTTGGGGGGTCATAAAACGGGTGGTTAATTTCATTCATTAATACGTTAGGTACATGATAAAGATAAACATACTTTCGAACATTATCCTGAAGAGGCTGGTGATGGATAGACAGCCAATTGAAAGTAAGTTTTTGTTTCAGTGAGCTTTTGCTATCCAGTCAGCGGCTCGGTTTTCTTCCCTTAAACAATGGGCCGGCTTGGCTTGGCAAAATTGGTTTAAAATACATTTTCAGTCTGATTATGTTCCTCACAGCCCATGGGGCTTCTTGACGGCCCAACTGATTTGAAAACATTATTGCACTCTTGTGCGATGGGCATGTGTCCCCGTGGTGACGCCTACATGCAATAGGGTCTTTTCAGAACCATAGAAGAGGCCATCTAGATGCCCCGTAGATATATTATGTTATGAATTATTGAGGGAGGCATCTTGGCTTGTTCACACTTGCTTTAGCTATTCGAGAAGTGGGATGGTTCCTATTGTGTGAAGTAAAGAAGGAATTTGCTAGGGTCTCATGATGAGTCGTGGGACACCACCTACCACTTAGTGGAGTTCACGCGTGACTAAACGAGGGCGATGAGAAGCCATGATGAGGCCCCGGTCCCAGGAGGCAAATTACGAGGCCTGATGAGTCGCGGGACACCACCTACGACTTAGTGGAGTTCACGCGTGACTGAACGAGGGCGATGAGAAGTCATGATGAGGCCCCGGTCCCAGGAGGAAAATTACGAGGCGCGATGAGTCGTGGGACACCACCTACGACTTAGTGGAGTTCACGCGTGTGACTAAACGAGGGCAAATGGCGTTGCAGACGAGCAATCACAGCACAATTAGCGGAATAAAGTAGAAAGGCTATGATAGGATGAGCAGCGGAATTTGGCGTACTCAATGCCAAATTGCAGGTGAGTGATGTCGTGTTGTTTGAAATAGTTGGAGGATGTGAGATGTCTGAAGGCAATATGCAAGCTCAGAGCTCTCCATGGCAAACATCATTTTACAATGAATATGAAAATGTTTCAAATTGATGAAGTTTTAAGTATCTCTTCTCTTTCCTTATTTTTTTAATTTGATTTATTGTTTTTACCTTTTTAATTTAAAGGTTCCACCAAGCGGGATTCCAGCGATAAAACGACATCGTTGCTCCTAACGGTGGTGTCATCCTCTCCTTTTCCCATAGAAGCATGCTACAGTCGTCCCCACTGGTCAGTGGTGTCCAGAGCCTTCGCCTTTTCTCTCTCTCTCTCTCATTTCAGAGGTACCATTTCCCTATACCTTTCCTCGGGAGGCTCGCTTTGTCCCGGTCAATTGAGAGGCACTGTTCCTTCTGCGGTTTCACACTCGTTTCGGCCAGGTTCAGGAGCTTTCGACCCCACAAAAAAAAAAAAAAAAAAAAATACAGTTCACCGGTGGCTTCTCAGAGGCAAATCTAGTCGTAGAAGGTGGCTTTGGGTGGGTGTACTGCGGAGTCCTTCCCAGCGGGGAAGATGCAATCAGTGAAGCGACTGGTGGGTGGGGAACGGACAGGGAGAGAGTTCTTTCCTGACGGAGTTCTAAATAATATGCTCATTTCTCAAACTCAAAAAACTTTTCAAAAAACTTTTGGGTTAATATCATGAAAAATCTAAATTTGTACATATGTGATAAATTTATCTCAAATTAATTTTTTGATAACCAAAAATCCCGGTACATTTTTAACAAATTTATCTTAAATTGACATACTTGTGATAAATTTATTCTGTTAATTTTTATTAAATTTTATTATCAAATTGCTAAATTTGATGACACGTAATAGTTGATTAATGTATCAGTTTGAGATTTTATTCTTCGTATGTCACAATGTATAATTTGTGATTTTTTTTTGTGTATTAATCCAATTTAATGAAGAGTATATTTGTTACAAATGTACAATTTTGGGGTTGAATAAATTAGTTTGGGGTAAATTTATTATAAGTGTGCTAATTTGGGGTTTTTGTGGTGATTTAGGGTACATTTATTACATGTGTACTGGTATTGGGTTTTTCATGATTAAAAAATTAGTTTAGAGTAAATTTGTTACACGTGAACTAGTTTGGGGTTTTTTAGGATATTAACCTAAATATTTTTTATATATTTTCAGCATGTCAAGATACTGCATAATTTGAGAACAGAACTCGTGTGCTGCATGTTTAGCAAATTGGGTCATTCGCTTATGTGATGTGAATGATACCTTAATTTATTTTAGATAGGTTATCGAGTGGTCTGATTCCTTTACTAATAGGAGATTGGGTTGAATTAGATTTCGTTGGGTGAATTCTGGTGTGACATTTGGGCTTAACCATAATGATGATAATAAAATGATGATAATAAAAAAAAATGATGATAATAATTACTATACCATTGTTTTAATAAATCTTCATGTTTCTGACTTAAGGTATATATATATATTTTGGTCTAATAACTTAAGATATTGACTTATTGCAGATTCTGAGCTTTGAAGTCAATTGTATACGCCATCTTCGGGAGCTCAAAGCACATAGCGATTGGGTGGGACCGTGGCTGCAGCTTCACTGTTTCCAGCTGCGACCATTCAAGAGAACATGTCGCCGGACACTGACCCCCACTTGTATCTCAACTCGATCTTGACTGGAATCTGCCAGTCAGTCTTAGGGTTCTTAAGGTATGTATAGGAGTGACCGCACGTATTTTCTCCTTTCATCCATTAATCGCCAAAGAAACTAATCACTTCTTTTCTTCATCGAATTTATGAGTAGACTGGGTATTGTTGCGGACTTCTTGTTGAACTCAACAATCGTCGGTATCATGAGTGGAACTGTGATTATGATATGCCTGCAACAGTTGAATTGCATCTTTGGACCGACCCACTTCTCACCAAGACGGACGTGATATCTATCTTGCATGTGGTGTTCAAGCGCCAAGACGAGGTGCGCGACAATTCGGTGATTAAATTATCTCCATTCATTTGCTTTGCTTGGGTCTTTAGCATTTTTACCGGGGACGATGCGACAAAAAGTTATGTAGACGAAAACTTAGATGAAAAGAGTAGGGAACAAAAAGACATGAAATGAATACAATAGATTCCATAAAATAATTTCATTATCATCTGAGGTATTATAAGATAAATGAGATCATACGCAGTATAGCTATGAACCGAACAAAGAAAGATATACATGCGGTGAATGATTAAAGTGTGATTAGGACGAACCTCTTTAAGATGACACATCTGTGGCTTCTTGTTGTCAGTATGGAAAGGCTAAGCGAAGACCAAAAGGAAAACGTCTTGTTTAGCCCAAAATAAGATAGAAATCTTGGCTTGTGCTTGAAAAGCAATAGTTGGAATTTACACTCCTTCATGTTAATTGGAAGCGTACAAGACATTATGGGTTCGTTTTATTCTCTTTTCTCGGAATATGCTGATTTCAAAAAATTATTGTAACTTTGGGCAATGGAAAAGTGCAATGGGCATGTTTCCCACTGCATGCAGTGGGGTCTTTTCAGAACCATGCAAGAGGCCCATCTAGATGCTTCGTAGAAGTAGCGTGTTCTGATTTCTTGAGGGAGGAATCTTGGCTTGTTCACAATTTGCTTTAGCTGTGTGGCGTGAAGTAAAGAAGGAAGCTTGCTAGGGTTTCATGATTTGTTTAATGAAAGAGTAGCAATGGAGAAAGATTTGTTTTTGTAAATGTGAGAAGATATGGGGGATTAAGGTTTAATCTCGGAAAGAAAAATTTAGGTGTAAATCAAATTCAAGCTCTGTTATTAGATGCCAAGGACTCTTGCCGCCTCCTCCCCAGTACAAATTATGTGAAAAGAAGAAAAAAATTAAAAAAACTGAGACATTTGGTGGAATTCGAAAGTGTTGCATATAGTGATTAACGTCAATTGGGCCATGTTGGAAAGAAAGTGAGAGTAAACGAGCAGTCCTTGCAAGGCGTAGAGGACCTAATCATGACTTAACTAAAATTTCGTAAGGCTGATCTTTACTTAATTTTTTTTTTTTTTTTTTTTGGGGGGTCAAGAATCTTGAATTTAGTAGAGTCAAATTTCACTATCCAAGTCAAGATGGGGTCTGACAAAAGAAAAACTCATGATGGGCGCGGGTCCCAGGAGGCAAACTACGAAAGGCGTGATGAGTTGTGGAACATCACCCTCTATCTAGTGGGGTTCACACGTCAAAAGGTGTACGAAACCAGGGTGAATAGAGTTGCCCACGGGCAATGGCAACACGATAAGCGGAATAAGGTAGGAAAGCTATGACAGGATGAGCAGCTGCAGGCTAGCGGTGTTATGTTGTTTGAAATAATTGGCGGATGAGAGATGTCTGAAAGCAATATGCAAGCTCAGAGCATGGTCTTGCCATGTGGGAATCCAAGTTTGGTCGATGTGCCTAGAGGACATTAGTCAATGAGAGGTTGCAAAATGTCTTGATGACATAAACTCACAAGGATGTTAATTGACGTGAAAATGGGTAATTAGCTGTAAGTAAAGAAGGAACAAAAAAAGAGCAGTCGAACTTGGCCTAAAGCCAAGACTAAATTAAAGGAGTTCCCGGGCCTATCTTTGGCCCATTGCAGCCGAGACTCTAATAGACCAGCTGATTGGCTTGCAAAAGCCCGTAGATCTAACTGTCTTCCGTCCAATTGGTTAGCTAACCCTCTGCCTGCTCTACTTGACTTATTATGCGCCAATGCTTTTGATGTATTTCCTTCAAACTTGGTTAAGTAAATCAATAGTAGTCGTTTTTTCGTTCAAAAAAACACTTGGCCTAAAGCATGAGGTTCGGCTTTTTTATAGAATGGGAAAAATTCATCTTAGCAGTAGCTTTGTTCGACTACAAGATCTATAGCATAGGTTTCCAAAATCTTGTAATTGAGATATGACGTGTGATCATATAATAATCTATAATATTTTGAAGCATAGCTATAAAAGACTATTTCATGGCAATATAGGCACCTTTTGGGATGGAACTAAAATTAGGGTCAACTCTTCCATCGGCGTCTAATTGTAGCAGAAGAATGTATAGGATTAGGCACTAACCATGAGGGTTGACTTGAGGCATGCTATTGACTTACAAAATAGGCTCACTTTCAGATGTTTCCCATTATTTGGAAAAAAACATAAAGGTAACCAAATGCCCTAGCTTATCTTTAAAGCTCGCATCTTTGTCAAACTAATATTTAATTGTCCCAGAATTGTCAATTAAGACTCATGTTCATGCAAGAGAATTAAAGTAAAGATTATTTGTCCCAACGAATTCGGTGCTGTATATCACGGTCAACCCTTTTTATTAAAAGAAACAACATGTGTATGAATGACCATGACATCACCCCTTATTTGGCTTCTAGAAAGTAGGAAGCTAGTCGGAAGATGCGATATCTTAGGGGGCGGTGTCCGCATCTTCGTTGATGATATTGTCGCTGCCCCTCTTTTTCTGATCGAACTGTTGCTTGCTTGCTTGTTGCCTGCTATTTTGTCTTTTATTTGGGAGTGACATCCATCCTTATGTAATCTTGACGTGATGCGTCAGAACCCGAATTATGGGGAGAATTCTGCATTCAAGCAAATTAAACACCAAGGCACCACGTGACCTAAACGCCAATCATTCCAACCTTTCCCTCCCTCCCTCCCTCCCTCCTCCTCTATTTAACAATTCCTATGAACACTGCTTGAATCCTACACTCTTTCTTCTCTGGCGCTCACTCTCAGTCTGAGTTTCTGCATTAATGTTAATTCCACTTCCAGGCTCCTGGCCATGGCCGACGGCAGCCACCAACACGACAATGCTGCTGCTTGCCACCACCACCCTGGCATCTCCTATGCCGCCAGCTTCTTCTGGGTCCCCTTCGGCCAATTCTCCTTCGTCTTGGTCCACCATATTGACGAAGCACATGGCAGCAGTGGTGGCGGCGGTTTTGCGCTGGCTCTGGTGCTGGTGCTGGTGCTGAAATACTATCTAAATAGGAAGAACCGGAGAATGCAGCTTCGCTCTGCATCCCCTAACATTCCTCTCGATTCCGCCGTGTGTCGTTTTACTCTTGAACAAGTGCAGGCGTTCACCAGCCACTTCTCAGGGGCAAGTCTACTCGGACGAGGTGGTTATGGGTGCGTGTACCGTGGAGTCCTTCCCAACGGGGAAGAGGTAGCAGTGAAGCGACTGGACGTGGGAAGCGGACAGGGAGAGAGTGAGTTTCTGAACGAGGTTGAAAAAATAAACCAAGTGCATCACAAGAATGTCGTGTCTTTGGTTGGATACTGCAGAGAGGGGTCCGAGCGCATCCTTGTGTATGAGTTTGTGCCTAACGGGTCCTTGGAGTCACACTTACGTGGTTAGTTTGGATTTTCAGTACCAATTAATGCTGCGAGCTTTTATATCGCCCACTCTTTCTTTATCAGTCTTATTTCGGCGTCCGATTTAGCATTTGGGGTTATGTGAAAAAAGAACGGGAACACTAATCAGAGAACTTGGAGCCTTTTGCGTTTAATGGAAAGGATTCTGATGGAAAGTGATCGTTGCAGGAGGTGGACAGTCGACCCTATCTTGGGAGGCCAGAATGAGAGTTGCTGTTGGCTCTGCCAAAGGATTGGCATATCTTCACGAGGATTGTAAGTTTCAGATGTAGTTTTGCCTTTCATTTTTGATTAATAGTTTGATTAAATCTGTGAATCCTAGAGCTTTACTATTGTATACATGAGAAATATTCGTTGTGCAGGCCATCCTACGATCGTACATCGCGATATCAAGGCGGCCAATATACTTGTGAACTTCGATTTTGAGGCGGAGGTAAAAAACAAACTTATTTGATAAATTTAAGAATGGAAAATTGATGGTTCCGACCTCAATTACTTAACTCTCGGAGCAAGTAGATTGCTGAATACTGAATGCTTGTCTCTATCAGATTGCAGATTTCGGACTTGCAAAATCGGCTTCTGAATCTAATCAGGTGAATCTAGGCCAGCGGGCACCTTTGGGTAAGATTTGCTGCGTTCGTATTTTGATTCGGAGGACAGGGATGTGAGCTGGTTATTAATCGGTCTTTAGATGTTTCCTAATGATTGTAGAATGAGCCATCGCTCGCTAGTTCACCTCGTGCTTTATTTGTTGAATCACAGTTTTCTAGGTACTTTCATGGTTTTTCCATTTTTTTTTTGGGAGGTATTTTTATGGCTTGACTAGTTCAATTATGTTTGAGCACAGTTTATGTTCTTCCCTGTAGGTATGTTGCTCCAGAATACGCCTTAGGTGGGGAACTGACCCCAAATTTAGATACTTTCTCTTTTGGGGTCGTGCTCTTGGAATTGATTACTGGTCGCAGACCTGTGGGTTCAACACATAATTCTTTAAATGATAATCTGGTTTATTCGGTAAGTCACGTAATTCTCATGTTCGCAATCATAGCCCAAGCTACTTTACTATGGGATTCCCAATTTAATGTTTTTAGTCGTCAAAATCGCAATATCGAAATAGAATTATTGTCATGATTTACAGACGAGGCCTTATCTCACACAAGCTCTGGAAGATGGAAACTTCGACTCTCTTGTTGATCCTAGGCTGCAGAACAATTATAACCCTAGTGAGATGGCTCGAATGGTGGCCTGCGCTGCTGCTTGCGTGCGTGAATCGGCAGGGTGTCGACCAAAAATGAGTCTGGTAATATTTCAGTGGCAGGAGCTTAATCTTTCTTTCGTAGGTGTGCGCTTGGTACATCCATGACTAATGACCGCTATTTTTGTTCGAGGACTTAAGTCTAATTGATTTAGGGCACGCGGGACAAAATTTCTATTTTCTATTTCTTTATTTTTTTTTTTCGGAATAAGTTTGGAACGTAAATTCGTTTGATAAACATGATTTCATTTTTCTATTTCTGAAAGATTTTTATTTCAAAAATAAATTGGGAGCAGAAATTAGAAATTAAAATTTTTAGCTTTTCTATTTCTAGAACAAAAGTGAGAAATGAAAACTTTTTTATCGTTCACTCTTGCACCGCTTGTTGCTCACTCACCACCAGTGGGACGTACAATGCTCGCTGCCAACTGCTGGATGTTTGCTGTGCCGCTGAATGCCCACTGCTTGGTGTCTTGTCGGTCATTGCCCCCTCTATGCCCCCTCTAGAAATATAAATTTTATTTTGTTATCAAACAAAAATTTTTGAGTCGTTATTAAATACGTTTCTTTACTCAAAAACCTGACCAAGGAATAGAAATTAAAAAATCGATTTTTAACATGTCCTTAGGATCGTTAGGTTATCTGGAAATAGGAACTCTGACGATCAGCTTTCGAAAAATTATTTAGATTGCCCGAGTCCTCGAAGGGCATCAATCTGCTGCTGACCTTGATGATGGGACGGAAGCCGGGCCGAGTAACCTTGACCTTGAGGACGGCAACGGCAATTACGAGAAACCTACAGGTGAATATGGCTTGCCGTTTCCATCTGGCTCGAGTAGCGAGGGTCCTAGCTGCCAAACAGCCCGAGATCTGGAGATGGGGAGGATGTAAACCTCCTTGTTTACATGCCGCGGCATTGAATAGTTTCTAAACCTCCTTGTTTTTCACATTTGACCACGGATGGCAAGATAGGCGAAGTAATTCATGGTCGAACACATAGATAAGTTGTATGGTTTGGTAGCGTCACTTTATTAAAATTGTTAGTATTTTCCAGCACTGACGACATTGAAATCAATGTCGTGTGCTGAACTCAAATGTAGATGTTCGTTCATTTGGTTTAAGATAGGCGAAGTAATTCATGGTCGAACACATAGATAATTTGTATGGTTTAGTAGCGTCACTTTATTAAAATTGTTAATATTTTCCAGCACTGTAATTGACGTTGTGTGCTTAACTGTCGTGTGCTGAACTCAGATGTAGATGTTCGTTCATTTGGTGTAATAGCGAACAAAATTTAAGTCCAAGCCTGCCCCATTCACCATCGAAAGAGGCAAAAAATAAGAAGAGCATCGAAAATGTAAATAACCGATAAACGTGAACACCCTTGATAGGTCTCATGATGTGTTTAATGGGGGAGCAGCCGCCATCGACCAAGCAATTTCAATACGCGTTCTCCCTCTCCCTCCCTCCTAAATGGCATGAAAAGAAGTGAACCGATCCATGTCGGAAAATAAGGGACGTAAAAGTCCACACATGGAGTAAAAGCATATCGCGAGATGGATCGTACCATATGGAAGCGTGGACTTGTGACCGTGTTTATACCAGCACCGACTGATGAAGATCGGGATAGATTGCGATGTGGACCCCACACAAAAAATCACTCGAACACGACACTAAATTCCACTTCCTTTTCGATTTTTTAAATGGTCTTTCACCTCTCAAATGAAATGACCAAGACGGACGAGGCAACGGATGGCGACACCTGCATGCAAAGGGGTTCCTCAGGGCTGTGCAAGAAGCCATCTGGATGCTTCATAGAGCTATCATCTTATGCCCACGGTCGTCCACCCCCGAAGAGGGCCATGGCCTGTGACCCTCCTCCAGATCTGGGCCAGCAAGGATTGCCTAGCTTTGGGAAGGCCTGTGCAACCTCCGCCGGCCCTTCCCGACGACTGTGGCAGCGGCCAACAATGAGGCTTGGCCATGTCTGGGGATGAGTTTGTGTTTTTCGTCGTTTTTTTTTTTTTTTTTTTAATTAGCTTTTTATTTTTTAATCTAATTATGTTTGTATTTTTTATAACTTTTGGTACTTTTTCTAACGTGGTGCTCGGTGAGTGGACGTCATTGCCATCTGTCTTAAGAAAGTAATAATATAAGACTCGTCGGCATTTTGTGTTAGTTTAATTGGAGGAATCAATGGAAAAATTCGATTGAACCAATTTAACAAGTTTTAGAATTTAATTGTATTTTAACAAGTTTTAATATTCAATTCCACTTTCGTGATATGTTTTAGGATTTTTAATGAATTTATCCCTAAAGTGAAAGAAGGAAGTTTGTCAAAGTTTCAATGGGAGAGTAGCCATCGACAAAGATTTATTTCTGTACTCGGGATAGAAAAAATTGGGGAAAAGGGATAACTCTTGGAAGGAAAAAATTTAGGTATAAATCAAATTTAAGCTTTGTTATTGCCTCCTACCAATTACAAATTATTCGAAAGAACAACTAGAGGAGACTATTATGGATTGAAATTGGTAGATAGTTTCGTATAATGATTAAAAGCAAATTTGGAAGTGTTGTATGTAGTAAATAGCGTAGACTGGACGGAGTTGAATAGGATGTGAGAGGAAAAGCAAGGGTGCCACCAACCAAGTGATCGATATAAAGAACCACTATATACGTTTGGTTGAGTTTTTAGGAAATTGCAAAAACATCTTTGCAAAAATCTTTGGCTCAAGGTGTATTGATTTTTGACCTTTTGTGTGTTTTTTTTGCAAAGTAGCTTTAAAGTAAAAAAAAAAAAAAAAAAAAGAAGAAGGTGGAAAAATCCAAGGGCTTAGGCAAGGGTTTGTAGGGCCACTGTGAGCCTAGGAGAGGATTTCGAGGCCGTGCAACCCAAGCACGACGACACCAGTGTCCCGTGACCCCAAGGGTTGCCTCGTGTGGCGACGCTTGACAAAAGGTGACCATAACGCAATCCCAAGAGTTGCCTCGACGTTCGACCTTCGATTCTTGACCATCGACAATGCTCGATCATCACTAACGCTCGACCGTTGGATCTCGTCGGACGGTCGCAAGCAAGGGCGATGTTGGGGAAGATGAGCCGAGCAAAGACCCAGGCGTTAAAACCTTTGGCAAAGACCCAAGCGCGGAAAACCCAGAACTTCAATGGTCGGGGAAGATGAATAGTCGTGAGCTAGGATAAGACTGAAATATAAAAATATTAGTGGATGTAATTTTGGAAGAAAAAAGGTCCGTTAACCCTAGAAGCTGCCTTCCTAAAATATTGACCAAGGTCAAGGTAGGTGGGGACTCGTCTTGGACCTTTGGCGTTGCCAATGTTGACATTTCCCCAAAGTGGTCCCAAAAAAAAAAAAAGTTGACCAAACATGCTAACTTTTCTCAAAGGACTTTTTTTTCGGACAAATTTCACAAAGGACTTTAGAGGACTCAAAATACATTAGAAAAGCCTGACCAAATACACCCCTAGTGGGTTGGCATGTAATTTCTCATACCAAGGGAAGGTTATTAGCTAGGTAGCACGGACACGTTGTCCGTGCTTCCGTGTCGTGTCCGACACGTGTCGGAGTGTGTCGGACACGTCGACACGTTCGGACACGGTCGGACACGCGGTCAACGCGTGTCGAAAATCCGACACGCGGTCAACGCGTGCCCGACACGTTTTGACACGATTGTCCGGAAGATGACGGAGGGTGGAAGCGACGGCGAGGGAGTAGAGGGAGGCCGCGACGGCGAGAGACGGCCGCCACTGTGATGCTGCGACGGATCCGACGAGGTTGCAGCTGCGAGGAGAAAGGGCCAAAGGCGAGAGGAAGAGGAGAGGAAGGCGGTCGTGCGGCGAGCGGTGAGAGGCGTCGAGCGGCGAGCGGCGAGGGAAGGGGTCGTGCGGCGAGCGGCGAGCGGCGAGGAAGGGGGTCGTGCGGCGAGCAGCGAGTGGCGAGGAAAGGGGTTTGTGTGGCGTGCGGCGAGCGGCGAGGAATGAGAAGAGGAAGGGTCGTGCAAAGCTAGGGTTTTTGATGGGCCATCGCGCATTGGGGAAGGGAAGAGACGGACGGGTTTTTGATGGCCACTGCGTATTGGGGGAGGGGAAGAGACAGGGACAGCCTGTCTGTCAGTGAAGGGAGGGAAAGAAAAATATATTTGGGGGTGGGGAAACGAACGATGGTGGGGAGGGAAAGAAAAAAAATTTTGGGGGAGGGGGAAATGGACGAGGGAAAGAATTAGAAGAGGGTGGAGTGGACTTTAGTGAAAAAATTTTTTAATGAAAAAATAAATAAATGGGATTAAAATATAATTTCGAAAAATAAAAATATTGAATTTGAATTAAATTAATTAAAAATAAAAATATTCATTTAATATATAACGTGTCGGAACGTGTCGGAATTCTACTTTTTTAAAAATAACGTGTCGTGTGTCGTGTCGCGTCGTGTCGCGTGTCGTGTCGCAGTGTCCGTGCTACCTAGGTTATTAGTGTTGCAGGCGTGAACAATAAGTATAAGCAAAACAAAGTAGAGTGGCTTTGATGAGACGAGCAGCTGTCTCTAGCATGCTCAATGCCAAATCACAAGTGAGTGATGTTTTGTTGTCGGAAGTAATTGGATGACGAGATGTATTTGTAGGCAATACGCAACCTTAGGGCTCTCAATGGTAAAATCGCTCCCTAGAAGTCCTTAAATGAATCAAGAAAGTATATACAAGAGAGAGTTACGATGGGAGACAACATGGTCTTTGCTACGTGGGGAATTCATGGTTAACAAAATCCACAATTGACATGCCGTGAGGCACATCAATCAATAATAGATCACAACATATCACGATGACACAAACTCAATATAAGTTATCGTGTCGTAAGGATGTTAATTGGCACGAAACCTGCTAGAAAAAGGGTTAGGAGATTGGGCAGACCTTCTTTAACGGGCCTCTATCCAATACTATCAAAGCAGAAACTCTCCATGACATCCTAACAACACATGTCTTGGATTCGTTGCTACCTGTCTTCCAATGACATGACTCCCATTTCCACGAGTCAAGGCCCGATCTTTTCTTCGCCAGTAACGTAGGCCAATTTTCTTCCAATAAGTAGGCCAATGGGCCACCGTTTTTGTCTCCTTTTCTAGCCACAATATCCCAAAAAACCACCCTAATTTGGACCTTTAATAGCAAAAAATAAAATTGGGCTTCAGCACATGTGGTGGTCAGAACGAATTGCTCTTTTTGCTCAATAGCCCATGTGTCATGACAACCCAAATTGGCTTGCGTAGCTGGCGAAGAACAGATCGGGCTTTTGGCTCGTGGAAATGGGAGTCATTTGAGCTCAAAGAGCAACAGGGTTTACTAATAATCACTTCTTCATCAGTGAAACAGTAGCTTAGGGCGTGCATGAAAACGCTCCAAAGAAACGTTTGTGGAACACTTCTGTACGGATTTTGTTCGGAAAAAAAAAAGAATAGAAACGCGTTTAGTTGCGTTTACATTCTTTTTTTTTTTTTTTTTCTTTAACAAAAGGTGGAGCGAAAAAAAGAAACACAAAAAGTTATTTAGAGAAAAGAATCAACCAAAAAAACAAAAATCAAAAGAACAAAAAACAAAACAGGAACAAAATTGGAGAAAGAACACACCGGCTGAAGCTTCTCCTTCTTCGTGCGTGCTCTCGGCTGAAGCTTCGTTCTCGTGCTCTCCCTTCTCCGGTGGCTCCCACTCGGCTGTGACTCTCCGGCGACTCCTCACCCGGCGACTCACCGGCTGAAGCTTCCGACTCAGGTACGTTTCTAGTGCTCCTCCTTCTCCGGTCGACGATGGGCTTTGGCACGGCAAATTTGGGACGCTCGCTTGAGGCTACCGACGGCAAATCTGGGACGGTTTCGCAACAACAGATCACCCAAAGATAGCACAAAACCCATCAACCCACGTCATGGTTTCGCAAGATTTCTTTTTTTTTTTCTCTCTCTTCTCGTTCGCTTTAACATCGATCGCATCCGTCTCGCGTTTTTAGCTGCCGAAGGAACGGAAAAAGAGAAGTTCCCCTCCAACCCAATCCCAAAAAAGGGACGAAAATCTCGTCTTTTGATAATTCATCTCCGACCCAATCCGAACGGGGCCAAAAATCTCGCCTTTTGATGATTCATCTCCGACCCACATGGGTTCGAGATTGAATTTTGTCCCACGAATCCCAATGGCGACGACAAGCTAACGCATTTTCGATAAGAAGAGCGGGGGAGTTGCGATGAAGGGCAAGGATCCTTCGTCGGAGGTGCAGATCACGGTGCAGGGGCGGGGCTGGGACGGCGGGGTGGCAGCGGGGGCGGAGGACCATGTGTTCAGGCAGGTCAGGTACAGACGGTGGGTCACGTGGCTGGTCCCGTCGTTCGTGGTGGCCAATGTGGTGATGTTCTTTGTGACCATGTATGTGAACGATTGTCCCAAGAAATCCGGCTTTTGCATCGCCAGGTTTCTGGGGAGGTTCTCTTTTCAAACGCTCAAGGAGAATCCCCTGCTCGGGCCTTCATCGGATACGTGAGTCTTCCTTCTGTCTCTCTGTTACTTTCTCTGTTTCTGTATCATTTCTAGCGCGTATATGGGATTGATGCATGGCACGGTGGGTGGAATGCAACGTCTAGATGTGTCTGCAGTTGAATAGGACATGGGCTTGTGGATGCTTCATGGGTTTTTTAGAATGGTCCTTGTAGTGGATGACTTTTGTGAGTTTGTGCTCCATTGTTGTTTAGTTTACTTGATCCTATGGGTATGGGAATCTAAGCTGCGAAAGAGAGAGTCCAGAGTTCAAAGGCATTGCGATTCGAGAGGCATAATGGTAAATGCGAAAGCGCTCGTGAGATCAATCTTTGGTGGAGAGAGGAGCCAGAGATGCAGTAACTTTTCTGTTAAAGTAAGGCTCACTATAGTTAATGTTCAATATGAAATTCCATGTACTTGTTTGAATTAGATAGTGGTTCCAAGGCAGAAGGTGGACAGTAATGTGAAACCCAAGTAGCAAAAGGCGGTTGTGTAATAGATATCTTGTGTAGTTACCGGAAATCTCCTGATTTGAATTGGATCTAAGAAGCTGAGTTTGATTTCATCATTTTGTTCATGGATGATCTGAATAAAAGCCATCAGACAAACTTGAACCCCGAAAAAGGGGAAATGAGAGCAGCAAGATAGAGAAAGGATGAGACTTACAAATGTTTCTTTACATGATAGTGCTGGGCATAGCATTTCTTGCAGCCCTTACCAAGACACATCTAAACAAGAGAAGATGTCATTTTGATTCTGGACGATTAACTCTATCGAGTTATTTCTCAGCTGTTTCGCATGTATTAAATCGTAATTTAATGTTAATCTCTTAAATAGAACTCTTAACTCTTATTGGTGGAGATTTGCATTATGTGTCCAGCTCATCTTAACGTGCAATTTGGCATACCATATAGTGGAGTTATGGTTTTGGGAAATTTTTCATTCAACGAAATTATGTCATTTGCCATTTTCCTGTTCGGGTTATACAAGATGGCGCTTTAGCGATTCGACGTGGTTCGAAGCACCAGGCTTGGCGCCTATTTACCCGCATACGGTTGCACGCTGGGGTTTTCCACATGCTGGCAAATATGTTGAGTCTAGTTTTCATAGGGATCCGACTTGAACAGGAATTTGGTTTTGGTATGCATAAATGTTCTTTTTTTTGTAGCAAATGATTTTATTGCAACTTCATAATGCATCATCGCCTTTACCTTGAAAGGCTCTACACTGTTTGAGATTTCGACACAAACCCAATCGGATAGGCTCCCACCGATGCTTCCATGGAAATATTAAGCTCTCGTTTTTATGAAGTATCGTAGCTTTGCAAAAATTAACTCGTAGTTTCTCTTCCAATTTTCAGTTTGAATCGGACTCTTGTATGTTATATCGGCTTTGGTGGAAGTTTATTATCAGCCCTATTCATTCAATCTAGCATCTCGGTTGGTGCATCGGGTGCCCTTTTCGGTTTGCTAGGGAGCATGCTCTCCGAACTCATTACAAACTGGACAATATATGCAAACAAGGTACACTAAAAGAACCGAACATGGCCTTTGTTAGGACCTTCAGCCTTTTGAAATTCTTTGACCGTGCCTTTTGACCATATAGATCATTTTGTCTCGTATGTGCAGTTAGCAGCATTGTTAACTCTCATCATCATCGTTATAATAAATCTCGCGATGGGTATTCGCCTCACGTGGACAACTTTGCTCATATTGGCGGATTTCTTTCTAGTTTTCTTCTTGGCTTTGTGTTTCTAATTCGGCCCCGGTTCGGGTGGGTTAGCCAAAGAAATGCTCTTCTGGAAGAGCAACCCCTTCACTTAAACCAAAACACACGATTTATCGGTATGTTAAAAATGTTTGTCTTCACTAATCATGAATAAAATAAAATTAATGAGCATTTTATAAGAATGAGCATTCAATATCAATTTTAAATTTTATTAAAAGAAAAGGTTTTTAAAAAAATTAAAACAATTTTTTTGTCGTTTACCAAATGTGTTTTGTTCTTTTTCTATTCTAGGAACATAAATTGATTGCGATTCAAACGTGTTTGTTCTTTTTTTATTCCAAGAATAGTTTTTTTTTTACACTTACCAAACTCCTTTTTTTGTTCAAAAACTGTTCCTCGGAATAGAAACACTTTTTTTTTTTTTTATTTGCTTAAAAGAACGAAAAAAAAGATCGAAGTGTTTCCATGCGCGCCCTTAATTTCCGAGCTATTGATCGGCGGGCTTTGAGTGCATGTTCATAAAATTACTAATTCAAAAGTTTGAATCATAAGGCGAAGAGGAGGACCACACGCACATAAGATTTCGGCACCCACTATGAAAGTGACATCGACACATTCTCTCCTGCACGTATGTTATACAAAGAAGAGGATTGATTCAACATCAAGAAATAAGAAACGTATGGCTTAAAAGCATATTGTTAGCGATGCTGATTGAAAACTTGCAACAAAAGATATCTATGTATGTGTGATCGGCTTTGTTTTCACGTGCGTCACTGTAAAACAAACATGAGGCACTAAGCACCCGAAAAGGCGAAACACCTTGTGAGAAAAACCTTAATCTTAAAGTGATTTTTGAAAAGAGTTTAGGGGATGGCTTAGTATCCATTTGTGCATGTTAACAAGACGGTCAAAGGCTTACTTCAAAAATATTGAATTGCTAATGTCATCGCCTTCTGCGATGCGATCTTCCGATTTGGTCTCGCCGATCGACGCTCGGCACTGCCATGAGTTCCTCTCTGTCCTTTGGTCTACGGTTTGCTTCAACCCTAGTTTGAATATCGCCGTTGGAAATTAAGGAGTTGAGGCAGTCGTAGGGCTACTTCTTTTTTTCGGTGATTTGATTTGGCGTTAGTCTCCGCATTTGTTGGTAGCATAAAATGTAGCCAAGTCACACGAAAGTCGTTCGAAAATAAATTTCGTCCACAAAAGAAAATATGCTTAATAAATATAGAATGTTCTTTATGATGAAATTTTATCCTTTTTTTGTTTCTGCTGAAATTGTAATGCTTGCATTTACTACACCCGAGAGACGAATCTACACCCACATCGACGGTCAAAAGCTCTTTTCAAGATACTTAGTTGTTAATGTCATCTGATTAAATATATCAAAATTATTTTGCTTTTGCTTTTGGCTTTTTCGGGGCTCTTTGCTAAAATGTTACGTATATCTTGTTAGTGACTACTGAATACTTTCTCTTAAAACTTACCGTTGGACAGAGCTACTCTAGATCTCCTTTTATTATTGTTGTTGTTGTTGTTGTTGTTGTTGTTGTTGCTTGTCATGAATGAAAATATACTGATGGGCTTTTTTTTTTTGGTCGAATTAGTAGGCCATTCTTGTCACTATCAGAAAATGTCGCACCTTTGCTTAAGGAGGAAACAGGTGAGAGATCTGTCCTAAGATGGGAGATCTTGTGCTATCCTCCATATTGAATTAGGGGACAAGGTAGACTCTACATTAGAGCTTGCTCTGGTTATCACCTGAATAGACTGGTATATTAACTACCCACATTTAGGGTGAATGAAAAGCTTACAAGGCTAGCGCGCCTTACAACACTACTCACAATCGCAAGCTAGCTTTATACCCTTGGTTGGATTGAGATACACTGAGATCTCCTTTTTTTTTTTTATTATTATTATTATTATTATTATTATTATTATTATTATTATTATTATTATTATTATTTTGCTTGTCATGAATGAAAATATATTGATAGGCCTTTTATTTTTTTGGTCGAACTAGTAGGCCATTCTTGTCACTGTCGGAAAGTGTCGCACCTTTAATTAGGAGAGACAGAGCGCGAGTACAATGGCTATGTTCGCTCGCTACTCGAGGAATCCACCTTCGCCAAAGTCACACTGATCGCTCGCATCTTTTTTAATTGTTTGAACATTTTCTCTCTATTTTATTTTCTCATTTCTCAATTCTATTTATTCTCTCTTTTTAAACATAAAAATATGTATATTTTGCCAATCGTAGCAAAATCGCTCCCAAAAGTCCTGAAATGAATCGAGGAAGGATGTACAACTAGAGAGTTAATAATGGGCGACGAACTTGACCTTGATATGTGAGAATCCACGATGAATGAAAATACATTGCCGACTTGTCGTGAAGACATTAGTCAATAATAGATTGTGAAGTATCATCATGACATGAATCGATCCAAGTTATCATGTCGTAAGGATGTCAATTGACTTGAAAACCTGCTAGAAAAAAGAAAGGATTAGGCACAAGTCTCATTCTAAATAAGATCAAGTCTATACTCTCCGTGACAAGTCTAAGATTACTTAGGATGCGTATGATAATTATGCTTTTTTAATCGGAACTATTGTTTTGCTATCAAGAATAGATTTAGAATAGAAGTTTGTTTAGTAACACGATTTCATTTTTCTATTTTTAGGACATATTCTTGGACTAAAAATACATTTGAAACAGAAATGAAAAGTAAAAATTCTCCACTTTTATATTTCTATAATAGAAATGAAAATACAAACTCTTTCATCGCTTACCCTCGCTACTAAGTAGCCACCAACCTTCTGTTGCCGGTTACTATCCATCGTTGCCATTCAAGAAGGAAAAAATTTTATGTCATTGTTAAATGAATTTTTATTCCAATAACATAAATTTTATATTGTTATCAAATGCATATTTTCACTCAAAAATGTGTTCAAATAATAGAAATTAAAAAAATCTATCTTTGGATTTAAAATTAATTTCTGAAATATAATGATTATCATTAATGCCTTTGTTAAGTGGCTAGAGCTAGTCATGTAAGCCACCTTTTGTCCTTTTCTAGACCAAAGCATCGTGAAACCAACCTAATGGGGCTTGAGCACATCTTCTGGCCGATTGTGCTCAATTCCTGTTGTCATTGAACCCAACAAGGTCCGAATATTCTTTGAGCCCCAGAAGCCGACGTGACTTGATTACCCAAGTATGTCCGGATTTCGGAAAGCAACTGTGGTAGCCTGCTGTCAGTTTTAGGATTTGAAATGGCAGGATTTGAGCTCAAAGAGCAGTGGGGGTAGCTACTTCTTGATATGCTAAACGTTGGCTTAATCTCGAGCGATTTGATCAGTAGCCTTTGAGTAAAGTGCACACCAGATCACAGATTCAGAATGTCTGAATCATAGGGCGAAGAGGATCACACGCGCATAAGATTTTGGCCAAACCCTATAAAATCGACACGTCCTCTATCTATATAGAAGGATGAGAGTCTGGCCAACACACAAAAAGTTCTCACATTAATTAAAGGACAAAAACCTCCGAGTCATGCCCATTGTAATATATTTACTCTAACACAAAAAATCTCAAATATGTACCTGCATGACACGTTCACTCCTCCATCAAAGTTCTATCTATGAGCTTTGTTAAAAATCTACCTACTTGGACATTGGAAAGCAAATGGTATTGACATGATACTCAAATAACTTAGTAATATAAAGATTGATGTTATTTTTGTTGAAATTTTTTTTATGTAACAAAAAAATTATGATAAATATATCACGTTGGTATAATTTGTGATTTTTGATGTTACAAATAAAGTTTACAATAAATGTGTTACGATGGGTAAAGTTTTAAGAAATTTAGTCACTTTTTCCCTTAGTTTAAAGCATGCCATTAGAGAGACCGATCCATGATAAAGTATTTGCTCGTGAAAGTATTTTGTGCAAGTACGATTGGCTATGTTTCTTTGCTTGCTCCCAGCAACACCATGCACAAAACACACAAAATGGCAAAACCCCTTGATGAAAAGCATTTTAGGGGAATGGCTTTATTTTTGTTAAATTCTAAATGTAAATGAACATGTCAATTCACATGTCAAACAAATAATATAATGATGAGAAATGATATCGTCCCACGAGAGATTAATGATTAATAAACTAATTAAATATAAAAATGGACTTATCCTAAAATATATCTAATAAATCAAAATAGAATTGAGAATGTATTAAACTTGACAATCTTAGAAGCAAAATTTCAAAACTAAATGTAGTTAATTAATCAAATAAATACGTCAAAATCCGATTTTACTATAACTATTAGATATGAATTTCAAATCATTAGACATACAATAACAATATCAAATATGTGATAGCAAAATTTCATAATCAATCTATTATCCTATCTCCAGCTATATCAAACCTATCCAGTTTATTAGTCCATAATATATCTATATGAATTTAAATAAATATAAGTGTATTAAAATATGTTAATATTCCTAGTTTACAATGGATATTTTGGACCACCTTATCATTAAAAGCCACACAAATAATATGATATACCTCTATCCACATTTAATCCATAACTATATATTATAATGAGTAATTGCATATTATCACTTTTCGATCTTAAATATACATATCGGATCATTTAAATCGTGATTACTTGCTTAAAAGCATTAAACACGGTAATATATAACTCACGCAAATGAAATTACTTGCAGAACATAAAAGCATGAAGTTCATATCATTATAATTAAACTATGTTGTAGGTCTAACAAAATAAAATTATAATATAATAGAAGAAAAAACAAAAGTATGAATTAAACCAAACCCCTTTAATCAAATAACAAAACAATTTGTCACTACTTTTTTATTTTTTTTAAATATTTGAAAAACTCTAAGAACAATGAAAAAAATCTAAAAGTAAAACCTAGCCGTCCCCAAAGCTCTCAAAATAGTATAATATCCAAGACTCTTAACGTAAGGAAATTACTCATCTTTTACGTAAAATTGGGAAATAAATCATAGAATTCCCGATTTGCATCCACCTTCTAAGGCTTTTGTGGGTGACATCTTTTTTTTCCTTCTTTTTGTTTTTTTTTTTTTTTCTTATTTTCTCCACGTGTCCTTATGATACAAGAGTAAGTAGAGAGAAATCCAAATATTTTAGGAATTAAAAATAACATTATTTGTTGCATAAAATAGACAAAATAACTTCAACTCAGTATTCGTTGGCAACTTGTGGAACTTCCAAAATAGGAAAAAAGTCACAGAAAAAAGCTCTAAATTATGCCAATCACATTATATTTACCTTAAATTTTAATTGTGAGACAAAAAATCCCAAAATTTATACTTGTATGGCATATTTACCTTAGATTATTTAACTTAAATTTTGAGGTAAATATGTCAAAGAGATATAAATTTAAAGTTTTCGTGTCATAGATTTTTTTGATGTAAATGTGTCAGGATAAACGAAAAAAAATTGAAGTAAATATGACTTAGAGTTTTCAGTGATTTTTGCTCCTAAAATATTGAATTGTTCGAATATCAAAATTACTTTTCCTTTTGCTTTTGGCTTTTTCCCTGGGGCCCTTCGCCGAGACGCTGAAACAGTGAAAAACGGGTACAGCTGGGGCCTGGATTGAGCTAATCTAGAATCAAAATTTTATTTTATTTATTATTTTTATTATCATTATCTTTTGCTTTTTTTCATTCAGTCAAAACAGCGAATGTCACGCCATTGAAACAGTGAAAAACGCGTTTTGCCGGGGGTTGGGTTGAGCAAATATAGAATCAAAATTTTCTCCATGGTTAATTCTTTTGGTATGTTTATGATAAATATATTCTAAATAAAATTTTTAATAATAAAAAATCTCAAATCACAATATTCATAATAAATTTATCTCGACTTATCATAAAAAAATTATAAACTGATATACTTGTAATAAATTTACCCAAAATAATTTATTCAACCGTAAAAAACTCCTAATTAATACATTTGTGATAAATATACCATCTGCTAAATTAGATTAATATCACAAAAAAATCATAAAAATTGTATAACTATAAGAAATAGATAATAAAATTTCAAACTAATTAAAGTATCATTCAATTTAGTAATTGACTTTAAAATTTAAAAGAAACTAACGAATGGCAAATGTCACAATTATATTAGTTTGTGGTAAATTTATCTTACATATGTCAGTTTTGAATTTTTTATGGTTAAAAAATTATTTTTGAGTAAATTTATCACATAGCTTAGAATTTTTTTAGGGTATTAATTATTTTCTTTTATCATTTATTATTGTGGTTATCTTTTGCTTTTTTCATTCAGTCAAAACATGCCACTGGAACAGTGAAAACGCGTGGAGCTGGGGCTACTTCGGGGATGCGCTTTGGATTCTTCCCTTTTTTTCCCTCTCTTTGGATCTTTTAATGGAAAAAGAGTGTGCAAAGGTTTGATGTGGATCCAGTTTAATCAATTATTGTCCCGAGTGGATCTTGAATGTGAATCACGTCGCGGTCCATCGTACAGTGCCAAAAAAGAGACTTGAGCGCGTTTATCGGGAGCTAAATACTTTTGCCCACCCTATTAATAAGCCAGAGTATGGTTTTAGGACCGCGGACCTAACCGAATTGGGATGTAGATTTCCGAGGTGGAAAAGTTGGGCCAAGATGCTAGCTTCAAGAAAAAGTGCATAATGAAACCCGTAGATTATGGTAAGATAATATTATAATAAAAATTACAATTTATCAGGATTACGATCAGAGAAATACATAAAATCAGGTAATATAAATCCAACATTTAAGACATGCCTTCTTAAGAAATATGCTACAAAATATTGATCATAGGGTAGAGTCAAATCTTTGGAAGTGTAGAGTCAAACAAGCTCCAAATTGATATGGAACAATTGAGAAAGATGGAAATATGGAAAAGAATCGTCCCTCATAGATCGTCTCAAGTCTTGTTCATACAAAGACGGGGCAGATACGTGTGGTCGGGAAAATTTACTCCATTAAAGATGACGTTTCACGAGGCACAGATTCCCGCTCCCCGTACCATCCTGAACAAATATTCATGGAATCAGCTATTTTATGCCGACATGTGTTCATCTAAAATATCTTACTTCTCAAGGCAATTGGACAAGTTAAGAACCCGTGACAAAACAATTCAAACGTGCATAATGCACAAGCTACTTCATTCCCAACATTTACACGTGCGCCGTAATTAATTTTAGTACAAACCTCGTTGTAATTATAAAAGGGAAAAAAATAATTTCCCTCTGCCAATCGGTACATTGGGTGCCACATTGATAAAAGAATGATCCCCGGTAGTATATTCCGTCAAAAAGTCCAGGATTGAATTTTTGAGTTTGAGGAATCTTTTTTTTTTTTTTTTTTGGTAAAGGTAATAATATTAATGAGGAGGACAAATGTACAAAAGAACGGATCCAAACAAGCACTCTTAACAAAGGAGCAAGAGTGACGGGGATCCGATAAAAAGCCCGAGGGCGCTAGCAAGAACACAAAAGCTATGAAGCGAACAAACAAGCCGTAACGACAGGAACCCGTAACATCCCCATCCCTCAAGCCCTCAAAGCTGAAAGCGAAGAACGGAGGAGGAAGGAACCTGTAACTACAAGAACAAGAGCAGACCGAATCACCAGCAACCTAAGGAGGAATAGCTACAGATGAAAAGATCATTGGGTGGAATCCCCACCCCCTTTGCAGTCTTCTGTTCCTCGGAGAAGGAAGAACTTCCGTGAATGTGAGTGCTTTGTCCTTAACCACCTTGATTAGGTGATTTTTAAGGGCAGGGACTACCAAGGATTCACCCCCGAAGATAATCGCATTCCTCTTCTTCCAAATGAGATGGCACAAAGCACCAAAGGAGAATCGAACTATCCTGTGGTAAAAATCCTTCCCCATGAGGAATTTCCTGGCCCAAGTGAGCGCCTCACTCCAACATCTATTCCTTCATGGCAAGTTACATCGGCCGCCCAAAAAAAAGGCCAACGAGGCGGAGATGCGACACCGGAAGAATAGGTGTTCGATCGAGTCCGGTTCTTCACTACAAAAGGCACATAGATTAAAATCAATTCGACCTTGATTTAACAACCTCACCTGAGTGGGAAGACGGTTTCTAGATATAAGCCATAGAAGAAACTGATGGCGCGGGACTATATCAATATCCCAAATCGAAGAAGCCCACTCCACCCGATCTCTCTTGGTTCTAATGACATTCCATGCAGATGCGACCGAGAAGGAGGCTGATGGATCGCCATACCAAATAAACTTATCATTATAAGCCTCCAAAGTTGGTAAAGGTACACCCCATCTGATTAATATCCGAGAGAACGAGTCACCTAACGGGGTGTATAAGTCAGCAACTACTGCATTATAAGGGAGCCGCATATTGTCCCTAAACAAGGGCGGAACAAATCCATCAAGAGGGCCACATGGAAGCCAGTAATCATGCCATAAGGATACCGATAGGCCATTACCAATTTTCCACCTAAACAAAGTTCTGAAATGCTTTCTAAGCTGGAGGATTTTCTTCCACGCCCGTGGAGCAAGTCGTAGGTTGAGATGAAACCCAAAAATTCTTCCTTGTCAAGAAAATGGAATGAATCCACCGGCACCACATCGATTCCTTATCCGAGAAAAGGATCCATATGAATTTGAGCATAGAGGCTTTGTTGCAATCTCTGATGTTCCTAATGCCAAGACCCCCTTCAAGTTTCGGAAGACATACATCCTCCCACGCTACTTTTGCTCCTCCACGGCCAAGAGCTGTTCCCTTCCATAAAATTGCCTCATAATTCTCTCGATGTTTGACAACACCGAAGCAGGAAGCATAAAGACACTTGTCCAGAATGATTGAATCGAGTAAAGAACCGACCGAATCAGCTGCAGTCTCCCTGCAAAGGACAAAAAACGATGCGTCCAGGACTGAATCCTAGCCGTAATACGCTCCGTTAATGCAATACAATCCCCCTTATTCAATCTGGTAGATATGATAGGTACCCCAAGATAGCGAACGGGAGTTTCCCTTCCTTAAAACCAAATGCCGATTGGATTCTGTTTCGAATAGAAGGGTCACCACCTGCAATAAAAATCTCGCTCTTGTTTTTGTTAGGAACCAATCCACTCTAGGATGAGAATATATCTAAGCCTCTTTTCAGCATGGATACTGATGGCCAGTTAGCTTGAGAGAAAAGGAAAACATCATCAGCAAAAAATAGATGCGTTAGTTGGACTGGCTTACACCTCCAATAATACCTGAATTCATGATTTGAAGTTTGAGACACCAATAAACCGGAAAACACTTCCATCACTAGGGTGAAGAGATAAGGTGACATAGGGTCACCCTGTCTTAAACCACGTCCTCCCGAAAAAAAGCCATGGAGATCGCCATTTATAGAAATGGAGTATTTAGGAGTCCGAACACAAGCCATGACTAACTTAATGAAATTCTCCGGGAAGTGGAAGGCTAGGAGGACAAGTTCAAGGAACTCCCAATCTACCGTGTCATATGCCTTATGGAAATCAACCTTAACCGCACATTTAGGCAGGTATGGGTGGAGATGAAACCCCGCAAACAATTCCTAAGCCAAGAGGATGTTATCCCTAATTCTCCTTCCTTTAACAAACGCATTCCCGAGATGGACTTATCAATACATTTAAAACCGCCGCTATACGATTGGCCAAGATCTTGGTAATCACCTTATATATAGTATTACAACAAGCAATCGGCCTAAAATTCGAAACAGCACTGGCGTTAGGAACTTTAGGGACGAGAGCAAGGATGGTTGAATTTACCTCTCTCAAGCGGCCGGCCGGTGTGGAAGAAGTCGTGAACCGCCTCCAAGAACCAATGGACCAACGATCTCCCGGCTTGGACTTGAAGAATTCAGCCGAGAATCCATCAGGTCGGGGGCCTTACCTTTGGCTAATGAGAACATCGTAGACTTGATCTCCGCATCAGAAACCGGATTAGAGAGAAGGCACATCTGATCAGCAGCTAGAGGTTGACGAATAACCCGCTCCACCTCTTGGACGGACGGCCTGATTAACGCATCATGGGGGGAGTACAACGAAGAGAAGTAGCTAATGAACACCTGCGGAACCAACTCCGGGTCAGTTATCAGCGCGTCGGTAGGATCCTTCACCGAAAGGATTCTGTTGATTAGCTGTCTCCTCTTGACAGACTGGTGGAAGAAATTCGTATTCCGGTCACCCTGCTTTAGCCATCTAATTCTGACTTTTGCCTATAATAAGATTCCTCTTGATTCCTCAATTCAACAAACACCCGAGTTGGCACCTTTCTTGATCAGCCAGAGCAAAGCTAGATAGGTTTGATTGAAGTTGAACTTGAGTGGCGTTGAGAGCTTCTCTTGCCTCAGCAGCTATAGTCGAAATGTTAGAGAAAGCATCTCGGTTGAGGATCTTGAGTTGAGCTTTCAAAATCTTCAACCTAGAAACCAGTTTAAACATAGGGACACCTCTAACCGGAGTATTCCATACACGCTGCACGATCGCCTTAAACTCTGGATGATCTGTCCAGAAATCAAAGTATTTGAAAGGTTTCCTCCTCGGGGCCAGATGAACAACTCTTACAACCATCGGCGTGTGGTCAGATATGCCAGGATTCAAAAAGACGCCTCCGAATACGAGAAATCAAGGTTCCACTTCTTTGTTAACCAATAGACGATCTATCTTTCTCATATTCCTCCCGGTCCTAGATGAAGTGGACCAAGTGTAACGAAGCCCGACAAATCTGAGGTCAGAAAGATCAGTTTGGTCCAAGCACTGGCGAAATTCATCAAAATACGGAATCCAATTGGTGGCGCCTCCAACACGGTCCGAAGGATCCTTGATAGCATTAAAATCACCAGCAACTAGCCATGGTGAATCAAGGAAGAGTTCACTGCAGTGCTGGAGATTTTCCCATAACGGTCTATGACGGGCAAACGTATGTTCTCCGTAGACAGCCGATATACATAAACTCCTTCCGAGAAAGATTGCATTTTAAAATGCCATGCAACACTTGGTCATTAATAGAGATAGCAGAAAAGGTAACAAGATCTGGGTTCCATCCAACTCAAATCCTCCCACGCGGAGCATAATCATAATTAGCACACCAATTCCACCCCTTAATGAGGGTGGCTGAAATAGAATCAAAAAGCTCTAAAGGAACTTTAGTTTCAAGCAAGCCAATAAAACAAAGCTTATTTACCGCTGCAAAACGTCTAATTTCAGCACGCCTAAGAGGATTTAAGATACCTCTAATATTCCAAAAACCAACAATCATCAAAAAACAAGGAACAAAATTACCTCTTTTTAGAGGTCCTCGAAGCTGCAACTTCCTTCTTCAAATCTTCTGGACCATCAAATAGGAGCATACGAAGCTTTTCCTGGAAGTTTGCCATTAACGGCGAGGTGAGCCTTTTAGATTCAGGAATATCCCCAACTTGAGAATCTCCTCCAATCGGGTCCTCTTGGATACTAGAATTACTAATTTCATCGGAGGTATCGATTAAAACCAGGGGATCATCTTGAGCGGGAGGGTCCGCTATAGAAGGGGATAACAATCTTGCCGGGGAATGAATCACTGGATCAAGAGATTTTGAAGGGTCGCTTGGTTTCATCATAGACAACTTTTCAACCTCCGCTTGAACAATATCAGCAGGTGTTATAGCATTTGCATCAGTAGCAACAGTAGCAGCAGCAGCAGCAGCCTTCCTTGCTGCCTGCTTCATCTTCTTTTTCTTATTTTTCCTATTAACTTGCTTCCATCCTTCCTCCTCAACAACTGATTGCGGGTCAGGTAGAGCATCCGGTCCCTGAGGAGCTGCCTTTGCCGAGCTTGATTCCCCAACATAGGAAGGCCTGTCACCAGCCACACCAGATACGGGTTTTGTTGCACCCACTTTAGAACGATGGGTGACTTGAACATCTACATCTTCCGCAGAAGGATGCTGCATAACCACCTCCTTTCCTTTAGAGGAGTGGGCCTCAACTACCGGATTAGCCTTCTGAATACTTTCTGAAGCTCCTTCAGATCGTCCAGCAGAAGGACCAAGAGTAACATTTTTACAGGTGTGACCAAACATTTCACATTTGGCACAAATCATCGGTTTCCATTCGTACTCAACTTCCACCACGACCTTTGATCCATTGGTAGTTAAATCAAGGGTTTCATATTGAGGTTGCTGAGTTGTCATTTCTACACATACCCGGGCAAAAGTTAACATGGACATCTGCTCAGTTTTCTGATCAACATAGAGCGGCTTACCCAAGGCACTAGCCACCTTACCGATAGCTTGAGCAGACCAGAAGGCAAACGGAAGGTTCCTTAGTCTTACCCAAACTGGAACAGATCTATGAGTATCTCCGTTTTGCTCGACCCCCGGTTTCCATTGTTGAAGGATCAAAGGAATTCTTGCAATGGTGATGGGACTGCCCTCCAGGATACTCCTTCTGAATTCGCGATCAACAATGCGCAGAAGAAACACACCACGCCCATTGGACATTACTTCTACCAAATTCGGTCCCCAAGCTCTCCTCAGGGACTCCTCAACCAACTTAAATGGAAGATTCTTCCCAATGAATTGTCCCACAAGGCAGTCATACAACTTAGGGTCCGCGGCATCGATATCAGAATCGTCCATTTGAATAACTGGCTTGTTATCCACAATTATCGGGGGGGTAAACTCAAGGTCATATCCCTTATTCGCACCACTTGCGACAGCAGCCCAGGAACGGTTTTGAGGCTTCTTCGATCGACTCCTAGACTGAGGTCTTTTCGATTTAGAAGGCTCTCTATTAACAGGACGACTTCTTGATGTCGTTGGGGGTTTCAATGTCCCGACTCCAGCAGAAGGGGTTTTCATTTGGTTACTCACATTCGCCACAAAAGCATTCATCAAAGGATGATCATTCCTAGGGGAAAACGGTCCAGACGAGCGCAATCCCTCATCATTCAGGCGAGGTCGAATAGAGTTGGCCTCCATCTCAAATTAAATCCCAGATCTCAAAACCTAGTCCATCAGTAGCAAGAACAGCCCGAAGGAGAGGTAAGAACAAGCTGACCTTTAGGGAAACCTCTTCACGCTCAAACCGGCTCACCAGAGCAACCCTCACGCCGCCACTCAACGCTGCCTCTGCGTCCGTCCGCACCTTGGTCCCGAGCCGCCAACGATGGTCCGGCAACACGCAGACCCGAATGCAGCTCCACTTCGTTCCAGCCAAGAGCAGGCGCCGTCGTCACCGGTTCAAACCGAGATGGGATTTCCAACAAGAGAAAGAGGAGACTCACGGAGGTTATGGGAGAAGACCCCAACGCTCAAGCGCGACCCGCACCCTGGACCCCGAGCCGTCGACGATGGACCGGGCGCCCTCCTTCTTCAATCCCGCCGAAGCAGGCGCCGCCGTCGCCGGCTTAACCAAGAAGGCCCTCCAACGAGAGAAGAGAAGTCCTTGCTCGCGAATCCTCTGCAATCCTCTGCAATTCTCTTCGAGTTCCTTCGTTTGGCTGAAGCAAAGCCCTCTTCGATCCCGCCGGAGCAGGCGCCTCCGTCGCCGGCTTAGCCGAGAAGGCCTTCCGACGAGAGAAGAGAAACCCTCGCTTGTAAACCCTCTGCCCTCTGTCCTTCGACCGTGCAAACCCTTGCTCTTCGAACCCTCGCGAAACCCTCGCTCGCGAACCTTCGCTCTTCGAGTTTCTTCGCTCGGATGGAGCAAAGATCTCTCCGATCCCGCCGGAGCAGGCATCGCCGTCGCCGGCTTAACCAAGAAGGTCCTCCGACGAGAGAGCGAAAACCTCTTTCACAATGAGGACATCCAAAGATTTAGACTCTAGGGATTCAAGCGATTGAGTTTGAGGAATCTTTTTATAGAAGAAAAACTCAAAGTCCAACGATAAAAAGGGACAAGGCCACGTGGGGCTTCTACCTAAACCGACTTCATCTTAGGAAAAATTGCCGAGTCGACCAAGCAGGGGACGACGATCCGCCACCACAGCTTGCGCGATGCTCAATGCTCACTCCCCCGTCACACAAGCTCGACTCCAGGTCACTAAGTGCAGCTTTGAGTATCAGTCCCCAAGCCATCGAGCTTTACCCTCTGTCTTGTGCATCACGCGCCAACGTCCCGGGCATAGGTCTCGGCTCACCAACCATAGGCAACCTTACATATAGTGTCACCCACCGAGGCCATGTCATATGTGTCGGTTGCGAGCCTCAAGGAGAGAGACAATGAAGCAAATCATGGGCTAGTCGTTGGGCAAGGCCCGAGGTGATGGCTGGAAGGTGAGAGTTGATCCAAACTTATCAATACATACATAGAGACGTATAAGACTCATATGATCTATGTAGCACGGACACGCGACACGACACGAGTGTCCGACACGACACGATACGTCGACACGTCATTTCTAAAAAATAGAGAATTCCGACACGTTGCGACACGTTGAATATTAAATAAATATTTTTATTTTTAATTAATTTGATTCAAATTCATAAATAAATAAATAAAGCCTATAATAAATTTACACTAATAATATTAATAAATCAATTCATTTGAAATTTGAAAGATATATTCATAACTAAGGCGAAATATATTTTTAATTTTAACAAAAGTTATTGATAAAACTAATAATTAATAAAACATTAGAATAAATTTATTTAAATAAATTCATGATTTTTTAGAATGATCAAATTTATCATTATTCAAAATTCAATACTTTTACTTTTCGAAATTATTTTTCAATTTCATTTATTTAATTTTTCGATAAAAAAATTCTCAAATCCACTTTCTCCTTCCTCTGTCCGTTTCCCTCCACCCCAACCTTATTTTACTTTTTTTTTCCTCCCAAAACCATCGACAGACAGGCTGTCGGCCTCACTTCCCCCAACCCAAAACTCAAAAACACGCCATCGTCCCTCTCTTTTTATTATTTTTTATTCCTTTATCACAAACCTAGCGACCCTCTCTTTCCTCCTCCTTCTACGCTCGCACTTTCCTCCTCCTTCTTTGCCGCACAAAAACACCGGATCAAGACAAACATGCGGACAGCGAGACCTCGCTCCCCTCTTTCACACCTTGTATCATCTCTCGCCTTCCGACGATGGAGCGGACGCGCGCCGAGGAGGAGGAGATGCCGTCGCCGCCGCCGCCGTTGCCGCCGCTCGCGCCCTCGAGCCCCGATCCCTTCCTCTTCTCTTCCTCTCTCTGGCCGTCTCTCGCCGCCGCCGCCGCCGCCGCTCGGTGCCCCCTCGGGCCTCGATCCCTTCCTCTTCTCTTCCTCTCTCGGCCGTCTCTCGCCGTTGCTCGCGGCCTCTGCTCCCTCCCCCTCCCTCGCCTCCACCCGGAGTCTTCCGGACACGCGTCGACACGCGTGTCGAGAAAAGTTGACCGCGTGTCGAAAAATCGGACACGCGTTGACCGCGTGTCCAACCGTGTCCGACCGTGTCGATGTGTCCGACACGCTCCGACACGTGTCGGACATGACACGGATGCACGGGCAACGTGTCCGTGCTTCATAGCATATGATTACAATGAAAAATTCATTAAGCTATCAAAACAGTGCCATCCTTTCTCGCTCAACCAATCCACATAAGATGAAAGCCACTGCTAAATGGATTACCTTTAGTATTAACCTTTGAACACAATAAGGGTTGAACCTCAAACAAGTAAGTCATTAAATTCTATAGGCAAGAGCAATTACACAACTTTTCCTACTCTAACGCTCCGTTTGTTTCGCGGAAAATATGACAATTTTGAAGAAGCTATTAAAAAAAATGATAAAATTGTCCTGTATTCGGCTGAAACCTTAAAATGAGTCATCAAATGTTTTTCGTCATTCGTTATGGAAATTGTCTTTTCATTTCCTTTGTACACTCCTTTTAATAATTTTTTTCCTTTCTTGTGAAAAATTGAATTTTTATTCGTTTTTATTCTTTTCTCTTCTTTTTTCTTTTTTCTTCTTCTTTGGCCAATCACCAACCACAACAATGGTGGCAACCAAGCATCGATAAAGTTAGTATGAACACCTAGAGGAGATGAATATGTGTTTAAAAGAAATCTTGATAGATAAATGTAAAACAAAATAAGTTGCAAGCAAAGTCTAATAAACGAGCCACTATATTTTTTGTAAATGTTCAGAATCTGTTGTGCGATAGAACAAAATTCTGAAATAACCTGTAAGTGCGCAACAAACTTAGATAAGGAGAGTTAAGGGAGGAGAAAATTGCGCACGAAATTTATAGTGATTCAACTTAGATCAAGCCTACGTCCACTTTCCCATGTTGATAGCCTATTGGCTGGATTTCACTATATAATCAATAAGAGATTATAACTTTGAATGATATATCACACTATCTCACTAAATCACTATTTGAGTATTTTTCTCACAATCACAAACGTTTAAACTTATGAAAAACAAGTGTATAATCGAAGTTCGCTCAGACTTTTAAATTCTAGATTCTATGCTTTGTCTCTTACTTACTCCTCGATCCTTGGTCTTCTCAAATACTTATCAATTTCCAAACTAGCCGTTAGACAGATCTGTATCAAGAAGATTTAATAACTAGAGATTTAATAACTATTGAGTGATAAAGATAGAAACCCTAATTGATTCTGATCGCCCATATAAATAAAAACTTGGTTTCCATAAGTAGAAATTTTTCATTAAAAAGTTATTGTCTTCGTGGATTCAATTGTCAATCAATTAGATTGAGTCGATAAAATCTATCTTAATATATAATTCAAACCAGATCACTAGCCGTTATACGTTTTGAACTCGTGTCACATTTTGTCAAGTTGTCTCATTCTAAACTTGTCACATTCTGGATCACATTCTATCATTCTAATTATTATGTCTATATGTAATGTCTCTTGTTCTGTATGTATGTAAAACCTGAGTGTCTTCCGTCTAAATTAGACTTTACAATCTTGACGTAAGTTTAATATGTTCCTCCAATCTTCTGATTTTTATAAGTATAATCTTTAACAATATCCTTTACATGTTATATCATCTCGCATAGTCTGTTACTCAATTATTAAACACGTTAGTAGCATTTAATCTATTTTGTCATTTTCAAAACATCATAAGGGATTTTCCTAATAGAATTGGCCTTGCAGATCGCAAGCTTGTCCCTCACTTGTGGTCAATCACTGATCGGTTGCCATGGCCAGCAATTGGCCAAGGAAGAAGCAAAAAGAAAAAGAAAGAATAGAAAAGAGATTAAAATTGATTTTTTAAAGAATAAAATAACTAAAAATTCTATTTTTAAAAATTAGTTTTTTTGGTAAAAAATTAGTTAAATTTTCAAAATTTTAAAAATGAAAATAATTGAAATTTTGATTTTAAAAATATCTTTATTAAAAAAATTCATTAATCAAGGACCGCGCTCGAGTGTTGGCAACTCACACACGATCTTTGTGGACTAGAGCCTAAGTGCTAGGGACTAGAGCTCAAGTGTCGGGGCCTAAGCTTGACCTTTGTGGACATGCACTCGGGTGCCGAGGCATAGGGCACAAGCAATCGAAGTTCAGCTCAACCTAAATGGACTTGGGCATAGGCACAGGGTCCCAAGCCCGGCCTCAATGGATATAGGTTCAATCCCGATGGACTTATGCCCTGATGTCAGAAACCTAGTCCCAACCTTAATGTACCCAAGCCTCGCCTTGATGGATCGAGTTCAGGTGTCGGAGACTTGAAATCAGTGTTGGAGTTCTCGTGTTCAAACATTGAGTTTCGGGTCCAAACGCCAAAGCCTAATCATATTTTGAAAAATATTTTATGACTTTTTCAAAAAGAAAATCATTTTCTTGAATTAATACATAATTTTTCATAGATCAAGAAAACATTTTCCATTAACTCATTTTCCTAAAATAAATATTTTTTTTTCAAAATGTATTTTTTGGGAATTGAACGAAGCGTAAAATTTGTTGGCCAAAACTGGAAAGAACCAACCAAAACCGAAGTTTCTCACTGGCAAGCCTTTGTGCATTTCGAATAGAGAGAAACTGGATCCCAACACGGAAAACCAGCAACATTCAGGTTCTTTGCCTACCAGGCAAGAGATCGACGATGATGGCAGCTCTACGGGGCCTAAGATAGAGGTCGGCGGTAACAGAAGATGGAGGAGAGGGGGAAAAATGAGGAATTTAGGTTTGAAAAATATAACGAATTTGCAAACAATTGGGAAACAGCACTGTTTGTTTCTTATTTTGCACTTTGCAGACTTCACTTTATCGGATAGTCACGTTGGACCGTTTATATTAAATTAATGCCACGAAGAATTTTTTTGGCCACTCAAATTGTCAATTGCACTAAAGCGAACGCCGGAGTATATTCCATTCACATTTATAGCTGCAAAACCAAGCCCAAGGAGCTTCTTACATGAAAAGCTACGCTTGATCAATCTCAATTTTGTGAGCTTGCAGGGTCTTCATTCTCAAAGAGAGCCCAAGTCTCTTCCAAGCTCTTGCCCTTGGTCTCAGGCAAGAAAGAAAAAAAAAAAATAGTCGCCAACTCATGATTCCTGCAAGCAAAAAGAACATGCCCCCAAACGTTATCTCTCTCGAAATGCTGAAAAACGACATTGCCACCTCCCCGCTCGCCACCTGGTTCACCGCTATGGCCAGGCTCATGCCTTGGGCCCGCAGCCTCGTCGGGAGTATCTCGAACGAGTAGAACCATGTGATGGGCCCGAGCCCTATTGAAAAGAACGAGACGTCCGCACAGACAGACTCCACGACTGCATGATGGCCCGCGTCGGCTTGCTCCCGATCGCTTGAGGAACTTCAAGCCCGGGCCCAGACCTGCTGTGGAGACTGCCATTCCAGCCGAGCCCAGCTTCAAGAGAGGCCTCCTCCCAAAATGGTCCAAGAAAAGAGCCGAAGCAACGGCAAAGAATGTCTTGGCAAGCCCCCATCACGATAGTCACCCATAAAAGCTGTTGGTTATTGCTAATCCCAGCATCTTGGAAGACTTCTGGACTAAAGTACACGGCGGCGGCATTCCCTAACGCCTGCATGAAGAATTTAAGTCCAATGGCTGCTATGAGAATCTGGCGGATGCGCCTCCAGAGGACCTCCTTCAAAAGCCCTGCCCGTGCCATCGGGCCAAAGCAGGCCCGTGGGTCGATCAACCCCTATGTTGGTCTTCATTTGATTTAGCCTCAATTCAACGACTACCTCATCTTCTGATGTCTTGATCAGCACCCTCTTTGCTTCTTCGAATCAGCCCTCCATCACCAGCCACCTCGGTGACTCTGGTATCATCATCACGCCTGCCCTGATCGTGATTGCCGGCACTCCACCTAACCCAAGCATGAGCCTCCAACTTATATCAACTGGTAGGCCAGTAAGGCATAGTTGGATACATACCCAAGTAAAATCCGAACATTGATAAAGACTTCGGGCAACGAAGACAGGAATCCCTGGGTCATTGCTGGAGAGATCTCAGCAGCGTAGACTGGGGCGATCAAGAGGACATACCCGACACCAATCCCTGCGACCACCTTCCCAGCCATTAGGAAGATGAAGGATGGAGCAAGGCCCATCAGAAGTGCACCAATTAGGAACGTGAAGGCTGCAAGGACTATCGTGTATCACCAGCCGATCCAATCGGAGGTCCGGCCAGAGGCGAGAGATCCAATCAGCAAGACCACATCAAGCGAACCCAACAGGATCTCAACCTGGGTTGGTGTGATCATGAGGCTCTCTCTGATGAATAGCACCGCCCCATTCATCACCCTAATATCTGTACACATTTATTTACGCAAAATCAGCATCAAGTTGAATCATGGCTTTGCTTTCCATCAAACAGGTGGTAGACTAATCTAAATACACCACTTAATCCTACCATGGAAATCCTACCATGGACCTTATTTCTCTCTTTTTGGGGCGGGATCAAGACATTATGTACATGCAGAAAGTAATATAATGGAAATAGTTTGTGCTAAGAACTCACCATAGCCCAACAAAATAGAGTTGGTGGAGGCCAAGATGGCACCACCCAGAGCATATCTGTTCAGGCGAGGCTTCCGGCGACCACCGCCTTCCACTGCCGCTCTACGTTCTTGGAGACGGACTGTTTTCTTGGGGCTCGCGAGATCCTGTTCAGTAAAACAGGGTCTGACTCGGGAACAAGAGGATCATACAAGTGTTTTGAGTGAATCCTGCATGAGTGAAGGTTGAAATGGGGAAGGGTTGAGCTTGGGTTGGTTCAGGGAATACCGCGAGTTTTCCCCAAGAGAGCATGTGGGGAAGATGGTCCATATGAGAGAGAATAGGTCTTAGCGTTTTATACATTAATTATTTTGTCTTGATCCTCCTTATGGACTAGGAAATGCAAGGGGTCTAGACAAGAATGCAAGAAGACAAGAATGCAAAAGACTAGTAAAGCTCTGCATGGTAACTTGCTAATTTTTTGTTATTTTATTCTCTGAAATAAAAATATAAAAAAATAACAAAAATCTACTTGATAGCGTCAACTGATTTTTCTATTTTCCGAAATAGAAAAGTAGTAAGGAATAAATTTAGAACAAAAACAAGAAATAGAAAAAATAACTTCTTATTCTTAGGAATAATTTCTAGAAATAAATCATTTTTTCTTTTTTTCTTTTCTTCTTCTTCCTCGCCGCTTGTTGGCTACTCTGCCACCGTTGGTTAGAGAAGGAGCAAGAAGAAGAAGAGAGAGAAAAAAGAAAAATCTAAAAAAACTATTAAAAAAATAAAACAGAAATCCTACATTATAAAAGAACCTGTGGTTGTATCAAACATATTTTTATTATTTTTCTATTCCAAGAATAATTTTTTTATAATTACAAAATATGTTTTTTTACTCAAAAATTATTCCAGAGAATAGAAATAGAATAAGACTATTTCTGAAAAAAAAATATTTATTAGAATAGTTATGTTACTAAACGCATAATAAATGTCTATGTCTTTCCTGGCTCAAGAAGTGTGTAATAACAATCAAATCTATATATTTTTTCATTTGATAATTCAAGGGCACAATTATAGAGGTCTAGCTACTAGAGATTCAAGGAACATCTTCCAAGAAATTACAAAACGGTTGAATTCATGCCTTTTGGCATGTAAAAATTGTTTCAACTCAAAGCAGTTGGCACAGGGTTGGTGACATTTGAACGAGTGATCTCTAATTATTAAGCTGAAAATCATTAGATGCCTTAGAATGCTAGACGTTATGTATGTTCAGTCCTCTAAAACTACTGGAGGATGAATGCTCCCTTTATGCGTGGGCAAGAGAACAGTCATAATTGCACTTTCATCGATGAAGATTAATGGGTTTTAAGAGTATATTAGAAATGATTCACCATCCATTAAGCACAAAAAGGTATTTCATCTCACGGTTACTATATGTGATAACAACATAGTGTAATAACCCAATTCAAAGCAAGTGATCTTTAAATTAAAACACTATGCAGCATGACAAACAAATTGTGTGAATAATGTGATTGGTCAATTGCACCATGTCGGCTTGTGACTGATAGATAAATCACTTTTCCATCAATCATACATAAGAGAAGATTAATCAAGATTGAAATATGTTGGATGTTAAATTGGTTATAAAGTGATCGTAATACATGATCATTAACCACCGGCGCGGTGGCTCCACCGGATAAGACTCGCGATCCTCAACGAAGAGGTGAAGGGTTCAAAACCCAGGAGGCGCTAGGTGTATTAAGTGTAACTCGGGGGTGGTGGTTCCTCTCGCTAAGTGTCACTTGGGGGTTTACGCGCTACTCCTACGCGGCAAGCCTGTTCCTCCAATACCAAAAAAAAAAAAAAAAACAAGACATGATCATTAGCTACACCACGTGTACAATCATGGAGCGAACAATTAGGCATATTTATAAAATGTAATAATCTAAAATCCATGTCATTGCTCGATTTAGGAGATTCAATCGCTTTGTAATTGGAATATGCTCCCTCGCAAAGACGCCATGCACATGGAAGTTCCAGAGTCAAATGCAAAGCTCCAACCAAGGAAAGAGCCATTCATCTTGTCTATATTTCACAGATGCAATGCATTCAGGATAAGATAAAATAGGCCCTTGAAATAGTGAGTAGATATCTATGTTTTTTGCTTAGTCTATAAATTGGTATATTATACAAGTCCAAAAAATTTATATTCCGACTTTTAAATTCTAAGTGAGAGTCTCTTTTAACTTTTTCCTATACATTGCCTTTGAATCAGGGTGCATCATCCTTCTCACCTAGAAAGAGGTGATCATCCTTCTTCTTCTTTTTTTCTTTTTTTCTTTTTTTTTTTTTTTTTTTTTTTTGAGAGGGGGCCTCTTGGAGGAGAAAAGCCACTTTGCCTCTAAAAAGCGAGGAAGGTGGGCGTGTGGCCAACACACACCTCTAGAATGGCATAAACTGATTAGTGGTGATCAGCGTGGATTGTGATGCGGAACCAATGCAAAAAAATTAAAAACATGAGGGAAAAAATCGCGAAAATTTTTCGATTTTGTCCAAAGTGACAGATTTACCCCAATTTTTTCTTTTTGTGACGTAAAAAACTTTAAACTTTGCCAATCATGACACATTTACCCTAAACTTTTTTTGTAATACAACAAATCCTAAACTTTTGTCGCGTGACACATTTACCTCAAAATTATAGGGCATTTAAGTCTTTTTACTTTTTAAAATTTTTTTTTCTTTTTTCTTCTTCTTCCCTCCGTTGGCCATGGTTGGCCCGGCGGAGGGAACCGGCGTCTGGCGAGGGCATCCCTCGCCAACGTTGGGAGAGGGGCCGTCCTCGCCATATGCGGCGAGGGCCGTCCTCACCCCGAAATAGGCGAGGACGACCCTCGCCGACAACGGGCGAGGACAACCTCGCTAAAGCTAGCAAGGGCACCCCTCTCTTGACGCAGGTGAGGGCCGGTGAGCGTGAGGACGCCCTCGCCCGACCTAGCCAAGGGCCGCCCTTGCCCGACACATGCTAGCGAGGGCACCTCGCCCAACGCCGACGATGGCGGGCGAGGATGCCCTAGCCGGCGTCAAGCGAGGATGCCCTAGGCTGGCGTCAAGTGAGAGCGACCCTTGCCCGACGCTGGCTTCCCTCCGTTGGCCATGGCTAGCCGGCGAGAGGGAAGAAGAAGAAAAAAATAAAACTAGAAAAATAAAACAAAAATGCCCTTAATCCTTGATGGGGTAAATGTGTCCTGATTTAAAAAAGTTTGGGGTAAATGTGTCGCTTTGAGCAAATTTTGGGGTTTTTGCTGGTCTTTTCTCAAAACACGACACCAAAGTCCTCAATTTGTCGATTTTTCAAATGTTATTTCGCTTCTAGAAACACCAAGATGGACAAGGCAACCGGCATGAGTCACCATGGATGGCGACTCCTGCATGCAAATAGGATTCCTCGGAGCTGCGCAAGAGGCAGTCTAGATGCTTCGTAGAGCTATTATCTTATGGTTTCTAGAGGGAAGAATCTTGGCATGTTCACACTTGTGTGGAGTAAAGAAGGAAGTTTGTCAAATTATCAAGATTTGTTTGATGGGAGAGTAGCCATCGACAAAGAATTGTCACTGTATTCCAGATAGAAAAAATGGGGGCAGAGGGATAATTCTTGGGACGAAAGAGTTCAGGTATAAATCAGATTTAAGCTCTATTATTAAACGTCAAAGACTGTTACCGCCTCCTCTCAAGGGAAGAACAGCAAGACAAGACTATTATGGAATAAGATTGATCGATAGTTACATGAAAGAAAAATGCAAATCTACAAATATAGTATATAGATTGGACCGAATCAAATAAGAAGTGAGGACAAGCGGGCAATCCTCATAAGGTCGGGTGCCACATGCCAAGTGACATAAGTAGAGGATCACTAGACTGCCTTTGGTTGAGTTTTGGGGAAGTGGCCTTTTTTTTTTTCCGAAGATCTTTGGCTCAAGGTGTATTTGCTTTGACTTTTTGTGTGAATTTTTGCAAGGTGGCCATAAAGTTAAAAAATAAAATGAAAAACAAGGGGAGCAACTCTTCATTGTCTTGAAGGGCTTAGGCGAGGGCTCATAGTGCCGCAGGGAGCCCAGGAGAGGGTTTGAAGGTCACACTACTTAGGCACAGCAACGCCAGGGTCACATTACCGTAAGCGGTTGCCTCATGCGATGACACTTGACAAAAGTCGACCATTGCGTGATCCCCAGAGTCGCCTCGACGCTTGACCGTTGACTCTTGACCATCGGCAACGCTCGACCATCATCGACGCTCAACCTTCAGATCTCACCTAACAATCGCGAGCGAGGGTGACATTAGAGATGATGAACTAGGCAAAAACCCAGGGGTCGTGACCTTTGGCAGGGACCCAAGCGCAGAAAGCTCAGAACTTCAACGATCGGAGAAGAACAGTCACGAGCGAGGGCAAGACGAGAATATGAAAATATCAGTTGAGGCAACTTTGGAAGGAAAAAAAGTTTATCAACCTTGGAAGCTATCTTCCGAAAATGTTAAAAGCCAAAAGTAGATGAGAACCTATTTTGAGGATTTAGCTTTACCAATGATGACATTTCTCTAAAGTGATACAAAAAATATTGCTCAAACATCCCAACTTTTTTTCAAGAGACTTTAGAGAGCTCAAAATCCATTAGGAGGGTAAACCAAATGCATCCCTGGTGAGTTTGTAAGTAATTTCTCACATCGAGAGAAGGTTATTTGTGTTGCAAGTGAGCAATAAGAATAAGCTGAATGAAGTAGAGAGACTATGATAATAGGGATGAGCACGATTCCAAAGTACAACCTGAAACAGAAGAACTGAACCTATGCATATCTATTCCAGGTTTTAAAATATGCAAAGTAGGTTCCAAGTTCTAATAAATGGGGACTTGTTCCAAAAGGTAGCTTCTAGATTTCAGGTAGAATTTGGATGTAATTTAAAATCGCTACCTCCTATTTACAAATATATTTTTGCTATTTAAACTTGAATTGATTTGTTGAAGTCAAGGCAAAGTTATGGACTATCAACAACTGGATAGAGCCACTGAGTCCTCGTTTGGTTCTGGCGCACTTAAAATGGTCTACAAAACTAGGTAACTTCAATCCTTTTTTGTGTCGAAGTTTAAAAAAAAAGAAAACAACAAATTAGGCTTAAGTAAAAAGAAAAAAAAAGAGAGGAAATGATTCAATTCCCATGTATACCCTAGAACTTGGAGAGGGTAGGTTCTAGTGGGATATGTAAGATAAGTTTTAATTTACAAAAATGATAAACCTATTTCAACAAATAAATTGCAGATATAGTTCTTTGGATAGAACCTAAAACCGCTCATCCTTATATGATAGGACAAGCAATCATCTTTAGCATACTCAATGCCAAATCGCAGTCAAGTAGTGTTCTATTGTCGGAAGTAGTTGGAGGGACGAGATGTACTTGTAGGCAATATGCAAGCTTAAAGGAACTCTCGATGGCAAAATCACTCTCAAAAGTCCTCAAATGAATTGAGGAGGACATATAATGAGAGAGTTATGACGAGAGATGAACATGTCTTGTTATGTGGGAATCGAGAGATGAGCATGTCTTGTTAGGTGGGAATCCATAATTGATGTGTCGTGAGACATATTGATCAATAATAGATTGCAACATATCACGACGAAATGAACTCAGCATAAGTTACGGAAGGATGCTAATTGACATGAAACCGAAGGGTTAGGAGATTGGTCAGACCTTGTTTAGCGAGCCTCGTTCAATACTATCAAAGCCAAGACTGTCCATGACATCCTGATAAGACATGTCTTTAATTAGTTACCAGCTGGCAATAGCAAGTTACATGGACCACCGTTCTTGTCCTTTTTCTAGCCCATAGTATCGTAAAACCACCCTAATTTGGGCCTTAAATAGAGAATTTGGGCTTGGGCACATGGTCTGGTCGATTTTGCTTAATTCACCAACATGGCCCGAATGTTCCTTTTTGCTCGGTAGCCCATTTGACTTGATTACCCAAATTGGTCAATGCGACTGGCGAAGAACAGATGGGCCTTCGGCTCGTGGAAATGGAGTCCTATCATTGGAAGAAGAGAGCATCGTTGGCGATGTTAATCAATAATTCGTGTCTGTAAAAAAAAAAAAAATCAATAATTCGTGAAACAATATCTGTCAACATTCAATTGGCATTGTTTCTCCACGTGTCATTGTAAACACGATGCACCAAGCACGCGGGACAAGGGAAACACTGTGGTGACAGAACCTTTAGTCGTACTTTCTTATTCCTTTCGCAGGTCATTTCAATATTCTAGATGATTAAGAGGGTGGCGCGGTAAATATGAAAGGGATTTCTAGTCAATTCCTCGCCACTTTATCAAGGAATCATTGCCAGCTTTTATTTGGGAGTGAAATGTTAAATTCGAACTCCCCATGATCTTAGTAGGACATCTCCCCTTTTTTTTTGTTTTTACTTTTACAATTAACCTGCCAAATTAGCATGCGTATTTTATTTTCACAAAAAATATAGCTCAAGTTGATGTCCTCACGACATATTTGTTCTAAATTAAGATTTTCTTCTGAAAAAAATGCCCTGACCGATGAAAAAATACGAAAATGGTTCGGAAGTGCGTATTCAATTTTTTTGCCTTTGAGGCGAGGAGGGAGTTAGCGGTGGAATTCGATCACGAGGTGGACGGCTTCTAGATTGTCGCCGACCACATGCACGCTAATTTTCCACACTCGCGGGCACGTGATCGAATGGTAGGAACCACCCCCAGCAGGACCAGTACCACGGACCACCATCAGTTACCCCACTTGCGAATATCAGGAACGGTCTCGATGTTCACACATCAACCTGAACATGGCTGTCCACTTTCGCATTTGATTCTCAAAAGTACTGTTGACATCACTGTTGATGTTGACAAGTGGGACCATTGATACCGTCTGTAAAATAAATTAAAAGGTTTTTACCCTAAAGGTTTGTTACCCTGCGCCGAAAAAATGTGAATGCGTATGTAAATCAAAATTTGACATTAATCAATAATTATTATTTTTTTATTAAAAAATTGGATTTATAATTATTAAAAATTAATTATATCGTCTTCTTGAAATGATATGATTAATTCATAAATGAGTTACGATTTACTTTTATTTATTATCTATTTAATTTCGAATTTTTATATATTTTTCAACGTAATTTTTGAAAATATACCTCCACTCATTTGGCAACATTTTCCAAAAGCTCGTCACTGTTTAAAGATAAGTATTTTTTTTTTTTTGGTAAAGGTAATAATATTAATGAGGAGGACAAATGTACAAAAGATCGGATCCAAACAAGCATTCTTAACAAAGGAGCAAAAGTGACGGGGATCCGATAAAAAGCCTGAGGGCGCCAGCAAGAACACAAAAGCTATGAAACGAAGCCGTAACAACCGGAACCGTATAACTGTTTAAAGATAAGTATTCGTCATGAAGTCTTGTTGAATTTTCTTTTCAAAATTATAACTATATCACTTTCAGAATTGCTATCTGGTAGAGGATGTTAGGCGCCATTATTTGCGGGACAAATAATTTTTAAAGGGTTAATACCCTAAAAACCCTAAACCAGTACACTTTGACAAATTTACCCCAAACTATTTTTGACCACCAAAAACCCCAAACTGGTATACATTTGACAAATTTACCCCAAACTAGTACACTTGTGACAAATTTACCCTCTGTTAGTTTTCGTTAAATTTTATTCTCAAATTATTAAGTTAAATGACACGTGACGGTTGGCGGTATACCAATTTAGGATTTTACGCTCCGTTTGTCACCGTTTACAATTTTTGTGATTTTTTGTGGTATTAATTCAATTTAACATAGGGTATATTTGTCACAAATTTACCATTTTGGGGTTTTTTCCAGTCAAATAAATTAGTTTGGGGTAAATTTGTCATAAATGTACCAGTTTAAGGTTTTTTATAGTCAATTGGGGTAAATTTGTCACACGTATACTGGGTCTGGGGTTTTCACACAAAAATAAAAAAAATAGTTTGGGGTAAATTTGTCGCAGAAGTGTCAGTTTAGGATTTTTAAGGTATTAGCCCTTTTTTAAAAAAGATCTCAAAAATCTGATTTCATTGTTCTTTCCCATCAACTGTTTTTGTCCCTGTCGTCCCCTGATGTCTGTGGACACTTTGATTGGACGCGTCTCTCTGCCTCTGCCCTGCTCTCAGAGAACCCCACTTTGATTGGACGGCGCCACAGAGACATACAGACAGAGAATCGGGAATAATATTTTCTCGGGTGGGGGGAGGCGAGTGGGACCGCCTCTTCGCCTCGTCGCTTCGCTCTGCCCTTCTCTCTCTCTCTCTCTCTCTCTCCCTCCCGCCCTCCGTTCTCGAGAATTATTGTACTCCTGCTTTTTGGCTTTTTGGCTGCAACATACAGCTAGCTAGATGTAGTTAATGTAGAATCTCCTTTTTTATTATCATTATTATTAATTTTTTAACGAAAAACCAACGTCAAATTATGAGAGAGATTGCAATAACAGCACGGCCATGTGCAACCTCCGACAAAGTGAGATGGTCTGCAGCTCTTTCGTACGTTTTGAATATTTTTCTCTCTGTTTTCTTTTGTCATTTCTCAATTCCATCTATCCTCTCTTTCTTTAAACACTAAAGTATGTATATTCTTGCCAACATATATCATGAAAAACTCAAATTAATATATACCTACGACAAATCACGAAAAATTTAAAATTAATACATTCGGATCAATTTCAATTTATCCCAAATAATAGACTTATGATAAATTTACGTTAAATTAATTTTTTAACTATTAAAAATCTAAAATTAGTACATTTATGATATATATGCCTTCTATTAAATTAGATTAATACCGTAAAAAATATAAAATTAGTACAATTATGATAAACGGATAATAAAATTTCGCATTCACCCCGAGCCTACCGAGAGGTCCGTCAGTGTTGGACGCAGACGCGGGTTCGAATTATAAAAAAAAAAAAAAAAAGATAATAAAATTTCACATTAGTATGTCAATAAATTGTCACGTATCATCCGACTCTAAAATTTGACAGTAAAATTTAACAAAAATTAATAGAGGATAAATTTATCATAAATGTACTAATTTTTGGTAAGTTTGTCAAAAATATCTAAAAATTATTTTAAAATAAATTTATCATAAATATATCAGTTTAGAGTTTTTTTATAATATTAACTCTAACGAATATATTTCAACCCCGCGACATGCAAAGATGATGCAGATGTATCCTGGGTAGAAAATAAAGTGCCCTATTTTTAATTGGAGAAAAAATATTATTTTCTCGTACATTTAAATTAACTAACATCAGCCCGTCAATTAACCGATGAACCATTCTTACGCGGAGAAGTTTTGAGTTCCAAGGCGGTTACCTACCTTCCTTGATTGCTGAGTGTGCCTTCCCTAGGCATATCGCTGAAGTAGTCGCCTCAAGATGCTAGGGAATAGACTAGAGGGCATCATTATCTTTTGGTATTTTTTTTTGGTAAATATCTTTTGGTAATTTATCATAGGATAATTTATAATTGAAGAATTTCACTAGCTTTTTTTCCTTTAAAGTAATTACGGTTTCTTTTTTCTCCTACTGTTTTTCTTTTGATCAAAGCCTTCTTCCTTGCAAAGAACATATGGAAGTGTCACGTTCAACGGCTCCGTGAAAGGGAATAAAATAGGTTAACGGTAACTTTTGTCGACTATAAATTTATGATATGGGGTTCTAAACATCTAGTGATTGGGATAAAATATGATCAGCATAATATTTCTAAGAAAATTTCAATTAAATATTATAATACTTTCAATGGTTAATACCCCGAAAAACCCCAAATCAAGTACATTTGTGATAAATTTACCTCAAATTATTTTTTTGACAATAAAAAACCTCAAATTTGTACATTTGTGATCAATTTACCCCGACTGACCATAAAAAACCCTAAACTGCTAAATTTATGACAAATTTACCTCAAACTAATTTATTCGACCACAAAAAACCCCAAAGAGACATATTTGTGACAATTATACCCTCCGTTAAATTGGATTAATATCACAAAAAAATCACAAAAATTGTAAACTTGTGACAAACGAGGTATAAAATCACAAATTGGCATACCGGTCAATTGTCACGTGTTATTTAACTTAATTAAAATTTAACGAAAACTAATAGAGGATATATTTGTCATAAGTGTACCGGTTTGGGGTAAATTTGTTAAATATATACCAGTTTTGAGTTTTTGATGATCAAAAAAATAGTTTTTTATAAATTTATCATAAGTGTACCAGTTTAGGATTTTTTGGATTATTAACCCTACTTTCCAAACAGGTCACAAAAAAAAAAAAAACCGTACTTTCAAAACATTGCTATCTAAAAGACTATTCCGTACCAACATAGGCACATTTTGATATGTAACGTACGGATAGAATTAAGATTACAATTGTTTTTAACATGTTCGTGGAAGATGAAGTAATTTTATTTTTTTCAGTTTGAGAATGTTGATACATTTTTAAGTGTATTTAAATGGCTAACGTGCCACGCAAAATAAAACAACATTCCGTGCAGCAAGTTTCATGTGGTGTATTTTCATATCCTGATAAAGAATATAACACTAAACACGAGAGTTGACTTGAGATGGGTCAGTAACTGATACTTTAATATTTCTAACAAATATACCGAATTTTTTTAGGCAACTAAGGGGCCGCATGTTTTCACTCTTTTTTTGTTTATAAACAGAAATTCTATTCTTTGGTTCTCGGGAACAAAAAAAAAAGGGAAAAATTCCAAAATGGGACCCAGAAGTGCCATCTTTTCTCAAATAAAGGTCAGAAGTTAACATTGTTTCAAATAGGGACCCGAAGTGCCATTACTTTATCAAATAATGACCTGAAGTTGATGTTATTTCAAATGAGGACCTAAAGTGGTTATGTTTGTTTCAAATAAGGACCTGACTTTTCGGCGATCAAGGGTATTTTTGTCTTTCCATTTTCCGCTTTTTTTTTTGTTCTTCTTCTTCCTCTTCGCCAATGGCCAGCTGACCATTGGCGTGCCCATAGAGGGCTAGGCGAGGCCGCCCACGTCGGTCTTTACTAGTAGCTAGCGAGGGCAAACCTCGTCGATGGCCCCTAAGTGAGGGTCGCCACGCCCAAGCAACGCCATCCCTCACTTGTGGCTAGCATGGATGGCCCTCATTGGCGAAGGCAACCCTCACCCAGGCCTTTGTGGGTATCGTAGATGGTGGCGAGCCATTGACAATGAGGAAGAAGAAGAACCAAAAAAAAAAAAAAAAAACAAGGAAGGGAAAAGGGAAAATGCCAAATGATGAAAATACCATTGACCGGTCAAAAAATTAGCTAGTCGGCAACCGGCGAGGTGGGGTCCATATTTTGAAACAACCAAAGTCACTTTAGGTTATTATTTGAAACAAAGTCCACTTTGGACTCTTATTTAAGAAAATAATGGCACTTTAGGTCATTTTTGAAATTTTCCCAAAAAAAAAAATAAAGAGGAAAGAAAAAAAGGCGGAAAATCACAAAAGACAAAAATACCCTTGATCTTTGAAAAGTCGGGTCCTTATTTCAAAACAAACATAACCACTTTAGGTCATTATTTGAAACAACATCCACTTCATGCCCTTATTTGAAAAAGCGATGGCATTTCAGGTCCCTAATTGAAACAATGTTCACTTTGAACCCTTATTTGAGAAAAAGAGGGTACTTCAGGTCCCATTTTGGAATTTTCCCAAAAAAGAACAGAAACGCATTTGGTTGCATTTCTGTTCTTTTTTGTTTTTTTTGTTCCAGGAACTCAAAAAGAACATAAACGGGAAACAAAAAAAAAATTGTTTCTCGTTCGAAACAATTTTGAATAAACAATTTTTGTTTCTCGTTTCTTCTTCTCTCTCTTCTCTTCTCTTCCTCTTTTCTTCTTCTTTATCTTTGACCGATTGCCGACCTCGGCCTCGGCCATGACCGGCCGTCGAGGGTCGGCAACCTCACCAGAGCGTCGCTGGCCCCTGGCGAGGCTTGGCGTCGCCGGGGCGGGCAAGCTCGAGCCTCGCCGGATCCGGCCGAGCCCAAGCTCGCCCGGCCAAGGCGAGGCTCGGCCTCGCCCCGGCCGGGCGACGCTCGGCCTCGCCGGGGCCGGCAAGCCTCGCTGTGGCGGGCGAGGCTGCCGCCCCGTCAGTGAGTTCTTGCCGGCCTCCAAAAGAAGAAAAAATAAAAAAAAATGAAAAAATGAAAAATAAAAATAAAAATATTAAAAAATCAAAAGAAACAAAAATAAAAGAACAAAAATTTACCAAACGTGTTTCTATTCATTTTTTATTTCCGGAATAAATTTATCAAACGCATCTTTTTGTTCAAAAAGTGTTCCCGGAATAAAAACACTTTTTTTATTTTTCCCCGGAACAAAAAAAGAATGTAAACGTTACCAAACAACCCCTAAATACCCGAGCACATCTCTAAAGATCGCATCTTTTTCAAACTATTGCTTAAATATCTTAAAATTTTCAATTAGACCCTTATTCATGCGTAGACTTGTAAAATGGGTGAGTTGATTGGGTTTAGGTCAAGTCATAAATTATTTGACCAAAAATTGACTCATATAACCTGTTTATGACCCATTTATCATAATATAAATTTTTTGACCTATTTTTGATTTGATTCATTTAACCAAATCCAGGAAAGCTTGTTTCCTATGATTTTTTAAAAAAATGATATTACTAAAATACTTTCACATAATAAAAATATAATGGAATTTTTATAATTTAAAAAAATTGAGGCATTGTTTTTTTAAATGTTTTTTAGAAAGTCATTTTATAGAAAAATAACAATATTTTCGGGTGTTTGTTTGAAATCTAAAAATAAATTAGAAAACATTTTCCGTCATTTGGTAAGGAAAATCTGATTTGATTTTCTTTCATACGCTCCTTTTAATTATTTTTAATTTATAATTAGTTTTATTTTTTATTTTTCATTTTCTTCAGCCCATTGCCAACCATGGCGATGATATGTGACTGGCCACCAAATGTCAGCAAGGTCTTGACCTCGCCAAATCGGCAAGCTCAAGCCTCGCTAATGCCGAACTTCGGCGAGCCCGTCCCTCACTTGGCTGGTTGTTGCCCATCATGTGGCTAGCCACGAGCGAGGAAGATAGAAAAAGGAAGCAGAAGAAATATAATTTTGACATTTTTAATATATTTTTTTAAGACTAGAGGGAGAGAGAGAGTGAGAGCGTGTGCGAGATTAGTGGGTTAAAAATGAGTTCTAAACTCAACCAATTAAAACCCATTTAAGATGGGCTTTTAAAATCAAAGTGACTTATTATGTTTTTAAATTTAAATGAATCATATATGAGTTTAAAATTCATTTTGATATGTCTATTTATACAAAAGAGTATTGAATAAAATTATTTCTCCAAATGAATTCGGTGCTGTGTATCACCGTTAACGATATTTTTGGTCAAAAGAAACTAACACATCTAATTCAAATAATGATATACTTCGCATGTTACTTAGCTTTAATAAAATATGAAGCAAGTTGGAGAAGTAGCCATATTTTAGTGGGGAACTGTCCTCATCTTTTGTGGACACATGGTCACTCCTTTGTTTCCAGCTGTTTTGCCTTTTACTTAAGAGTAACTGGTAACGCCGAGATTGAATAAGATTGAAAAGAAAAAAATTAAACTTAGAGAACTGCTTAATTGGAATAAAATAGGATGAGGTGGGATTTGAAATCCTTTAAAATATCCTACGGACGGTAAAAATCTCATCATATAATTGATATAATTTAGGATAGGATTAAAAATATTTTAAAATGCTGTGAAGAAGATTTATGAAATTTAGAAAGTTCGTTATTTTTCCACTGCAACCATTTCAACAAACGCTAAGAAGAGCATGAAAGTCATTTCCTCCGTTGATGAGGGCGGACAGATCAAGCAAATTGGACTTGACCCAAATCGGCTGCAATTGGTTTTTGGCTGGAATCCGAGTTGTAGCTTTTTAAAAATCTGAAAACCAATTGGTTTTTGTGTGAGGGTGGGTGCGAAAGAGAGAGATGCCGAAGAGGACGACAACCGTTTACTTGAGCAAAGACACCGCATGGTCCCGACTCCATATCTTTGTTTGCTACTACAAGCACTGCTGCTCTCACATCCTCATCACTGCTTCTCTTGTCTGTGCTTGAGTTGGTATTCCCTATGCTTTAAATCTCTCGGGAATTGAATTACATTCGTTGAAAGTTACCTAGTTGTAAAAAACTCCGAGAACAGATCCTTAAATGCCATGATGTCTAAAGCCGAAAGGGACATGAAGAGAATTGATAGTGAAGATGGAGAGGTTGTAAAGGACGTTCTTGATGGGCTCGAGGCGGGCGTCCTTGGAGGGGAAGCAAGGGGAGGACGAGTGAGTGATAGAGACCGCGTCGCTGGAGCGTTATGCGTGATGTTGATGGAGCCGTGGTTAATATTAATAATTTATATTCAATTTTTCTTATTCAATCTGAATTATATCACTCTTACCTCAAATTTTTTATCTAGCATTTTTCCTAATTTATCCATTCAGGAGGATATCCAAATACCAAGTAGGATAATTTGTTATTCTATCTTAACATAAATATAAACCACCAAACGTAACTAAGTCTCATAACTTAAATTAATTAAGTTTATAAAATTAATTAAGTTTATAAGGTATCATTCATTGATCTTTACTTAATTTGTAGTCTACACGGCTATACTTCTTTTTCTCAATTTGAATCGTAACCCCTAGTTATTAGGGGTGATTGGATCCGGAATAAATTGGTCCCAAATAAAAAATGTGGAACCTACCCTATCAAAGCCGGTACCAACCCAATCTTTTTGGTTTTGCATTTTATTGCTCTATCATAAAAATTATTTTGCATAAGTTCTCAACTATTTTTTACAAAAGTTCTCAATTAAGAGACTTCCAAGGTTTGATCTTGAATGGGTTCTGTCTGGATCACTATGAGACCGAGAACTAAAAGACACGAACCAATTAAGATCGGCTTTCAAAATTTTTTACCAAGAATCGAATCGGCTCAGAGCATTCTAAAAGTTCAAACGTAGAAAATAAGGGAGAATAAGCCCAGGAAAGATTCGAATTGAATAGAGTAGAAAGAGTATCACAAATGTTGCTATATTCTAATGGAATTCACGGAGGAAAGCTTCAATAGCATCGATCACATGCCACATGGCGTGACTAAAGGTCAAAAGAGAGACTGGAATCTCTCCAATTTGGGGAAGAAAATTAGCGGAAGTTCCTCACCAACCGAAGGCGTGTCAAGTTGGAAAAGCCAGCAGCCATGCGGCCTCCCTGGTTCAAGGATTCGAATCGCAGCTCTGCATGGTACCGAGATAACCCCCAGAGAGGAGGGCAGATTAGGAAGACAAAAAAAAAAAAAAAAAGTTGTCAAAAAAGGGCTTGTCGAGTTGGAGGACCCAACCAAACCAAAAGTAATCTCCCATTTTACCTTCTCTGTACATTTTTATGAGTCGTTTTGATATCCTTGATAATTAGGAGGATTGAGCACTAAATGTGGAGGATCTCTGGTCAAATTCGTTTGCCACCTTGTTAGGAATCATTGCAAGCTTTATCTGGGAATGAATGTCAAATATGATCTCTTCACAATCTACCCCCACCTGCCCTTTTTCCGGCACTTCTCTAATTAGGCTTCCAACCAATTCGGGAAAAAAAGACAATTCCTGAATTGGTACCACTCAAAATATTTTTCCCAAACTAATTTTCGTCTCGCAAAAGTTTCAAACCGGTAGTTTGTGATATATTTACTCAAAATTAATTTTCGTCGCGTGAAAAACTTAAATTAGTATTTTTTTTATCCAAATCTGCCATCCATTAACATTTCATCTAATATACCGTCTTTATGCATACCAAATAACTGCTAGACGGATCGGACAGTCTAGGAGGCACGTGACTTTCATTTTTCTTCAGCTATTTTGCTTGGACGAGGAATCCATTTTCACTATGAAATTTGGAGAGTTTTGGAAAATGATCGGAGTGGTTAGCGGTGCAGTTCAATCATAAGGTCGACCGCGTTGCGCACGGAACACCAAAAACTATGGCAACCTTCAGAACCCTAACTTTCGACAGTCCCATTCATTTTTTTTTTTATTTTTTTAGGGTCAGACAAAACTCCATTTACACAAACCAAAAAATACTAAAAATTACGAATACTAAAGAAATAGAAAAGAAGAACAAGCGTGCCCCAATTATAAGAAAAAAATTGTTACTATCACGAAAAAAAAAATAAACTGGAATATTTGTAATAAATTTACTCAAAATTAATTTTTAATAACAAAAAATCTCAAACTAGAATAGTTGTGATAAATTTACTCAAAATTAATATTTTGACAACAAAAAATCCTAAAGCGCCACACATTATCTAACTTAATAATTTAATCATAAAATTTAATAAAAATCTACATAGGGTAAATTTGTCACGTGAATACTAATTTAGGATTTTTTGTAATAAAAAAATTAGTTTGAGATTATAGATGTACTTATTTGAGATTTTTCGTGGTATTGATTCTATAAAAATAATAATATTCAGAACTAGTGACTTTAGATCATCACATCAACTACTGATGTGGTATATTATAAATTCACATCCACTTATAATTTAACAAGTGTCCAATTGCGTGGAAGTAAATAAACACGCATTCGGCCATGGAAGTTGTTTGTTGGTGTGGTAACACCTCCACTTACGCACGAATTAGTCAAAAGCTGATATTGATCTCTTGATAACGCCACGATAGACCAAAATCAGTTGTTGTACTGAAGTAATCTATGTGTCCCAACTTAAGTTGGGTGTGACGCAATTCGATACAAGAATGCTATTTTGCCACACTATTCTTAGGAATAACAATAGAATGAAGATTGGCTTAGTGTTCTTGGCTTAGCAAGTGTCCCACGAGATATTCTAGGATCAATAATTTGTTGGCCCATAACAAATGGTATCGGATACAAGGATCCCACTAGTAGGTGGGTGATTTACTTGGTCTTCTGAGGGTAGAGAGTGATCATTAGGTTAAGAAGGCTCGGACAAGGTGCAACTTTCGTCTAACCTCCGGGATGGGAGTGGGGGCATATAAAGCAACCGAATAGCTTAGAATAGGGAAAACATTTCTGAATCAATTGGAAGATCTCAAGAGAAGGTCCGCTACCATGTTTCCTACAAGGAGAGAAACCTCTATTGGTTTGTTGAGATTAGAGGAGACCTAATATGCAAAACAAGGTGCTACCGAGGGTCCACAGTTGGCTCTAAATGTCACAGTTGTCAAGGAGAGTACAAGTGACCAAAGATGTGCAAACAGTTGTGATAGGGGGAAGTCACTAATGGAGTGTAGTGGCCGTTTTACTGGGTAAGGGTTGACCATTCACGTAAGTCCTGAGAGAGGATCATTGATGGTTGGGGAATGCATGGAAGCAACATGATAGCTTGCAATGAGGGCATTGTAGGGTTGAGTGAGCGAGAATGTCAATGACTGAGTTCTCCCATACTTTAGTACTTTTGTGAGTTGAGTTTGGTATCATCACAGTACAAAGTTAGTAATTCAGAAGTGATGATACAACTGGTTTATAGGAGTAGAATCAAGGCATTTGTGTTAGGAGTTTTAGGATAGAACAATTGAAACTCTAAGGAGCTTTGAAACAAATTGGCCAGGAGTTGATATTGCCCTTCAATAAGGCAACGGCAGGTCGAAATCAATTGTTATGTCGAAGTGTTTTGTGTATTTTGCTTGAAGGACCAAGCGGTGCATGGGTTATTTTGTGACCAATAATTTTTCAGCCCGAGACACTTGGTTGGTACCTAACTCACCCGTGGCCTGGACGCGGCGCCGGTGATTGGATGCGGAAGAAGGAGAGCCAAAGAGAGAGAAAAAATTCAGTTTTTTATTTAATTTCGCTCAGCTGTAGTGATGATGAAATGGATATGTTTTTGGTTTTTAAGTGGCTATGAGTGAAGGCTTGAAATCAGTGAATATTTTATTGTAAAGTGGGGATTCCTAAGTGGAGGTACAGCTCACCTGCTGAATTATCCCCAAACCACTACGTCAATTGATTGTCCCCACTAAACATCCCTCGCGCTCATCGTTTAACGCTTTATTGGTTTTAGGATTTTGCTACGACAACGGCACCGTTAAATTCATTTGAATTATCATGCTTTGTTGACCACAAATGGCCATTCATAAGGAATCGGCAAATGAAATACATGAAGCGAATTCAGTAAAAAAGAAAAAATATTGACAAAATATTCTAAAATGTTGGACAATATTAATTTTGTCCAGAAAATATGAAACCAACAAGAAGGAAATATACTTGCTATTTGTGAACTCTTAACACTTTGAAAAAACTACTTAAATGTATGACCCCCCCGGGGCCCCCAACAAAAGAAAAATAGCTACTTAAATGTGAAACTCAATTTTTTATAGTGCACTTGTGAAAACATTTTCACCAATTATAGATCCAATGGAAGTCAAATTTGTAACCACACGTGTATTTTAACATAATTTAATGAGATTTTAAAGTATCACCAAACAAGTGAAAAAATTCGAGAGTTAGTCAGAATTGTGAAAAGCGGTGCTGTACAAAAAAATGAGTGAGGTAAAAAATTTATTCACAAGATATTAAAATTTTTAAATAAGTTTCGGTTTTAGTTAGAAGCAAGATGCTCACAATTTTGATTTTGGGGTTAATTTGGATTACCATGTCTCAAGCACCATTTATCGATAGGTGGTTGAGTTTTTGATTTTGACAAAATTGTCATTTTTTAAATGATAAATATTTTCCTTTCACGCTACAAATGTAAAAAAAATGTCTTATAGTGAAGATGCAGTTAATATCGACACGAAGTTAAAAAGAAGAGAATTTGAGGAATTTCTTTATATTTTCACTAAATTGATTCGATATGCACTCTTTACATTTATTTATATTACAAATACAAAGATACATAATCAAGATCGATCATTAATTAATTTAGGTAATCAATCTAAATCTCAAATCGATTCAATATATCTTCAATGCACAAATCATATCTCTAACACTCCCCTCAAGTTAGGGCTTATATGTATTCGCTTGCTTAGCAGATATGTGTGCTATCTTTGATATAATGGTTCAATGAAAATTATTTGTACTCATGATCCGATATGCATTATTTACATGTATATAGTACATATTGTGGATAATAAAAGGAAATATTGCAAAAATAAAGAATTAATCTGAATCATTAATTGATTCAGCTAATCAATCTAAATCCTAGATTGGTTCAATATAATCTCGATTGATTTAATATATCTCCAACGCACAAATCATATCTCCAACAAAATCCTAGATTTGTTTTGTGATTTAAACTGTTGTTTTTACAACGAATATACAAATATTTTATATTGACGACATTGAAGTATCTTTTCTGTTTCCTTTTATTTATTTATTTATTTGATTTATTGTTTCTCTTTTTTCTTTAAAGGCTCCACCGAGTGTGTTCCAGCGCGAACGCTCTGGAGCATCTTACTTTTCCGGTCCTCTTCATTTTTTCCTTCTGGGACTGTGATCCTCTTCTTTTTATCTGTTTTGTTTTGCTCCGATCCTTGGTTTTAAGCACATAATCACGAGATCCTGAGATCCTTAGAACCAAGTGATGGTTTTAATTGGGGATGGGCTTGAGGCCCATCCGCCCATGCTTTGGGCCCAAAGGCTGGCCCACGGGAATAGGGCCCGTGGGAAGGGAGAGGTATAAAAGGGAGGAGAGAGAGAGAGAAAACATACCGTTGTTTTTAGAAAAGAAAAAGACGTACGTTCTCTCCACGCTCTCTCTCTCCCGAAAGAAAAGACGATAAGCATACGGCTTGTTCTTCCTCCCTTCAAGGCTTCATCGGATCGGATTGCTCGGTTTCTCTTCCTCCATCAACGTCGGTGTTTAATCGTGGCTAAAAGGTACGCTCGAATCCATGGTGTGTTTTAGGATCGGTGATGCGTGTTGTTTTTCCGGGCTTCGTCTTCCGCATTGATTTAGGGGTTCGATTCGGTGTCGAATCCGGTTTTCGGGGATCCGTTATTTCCAACATTGGTATCGAGCCCTAGTTCACGTTTTTCCCGATCAATTCGATGTTTTTGATTGATTTTTCGCGAAAGAACTTTGGCCGTACGGATCGGGGCAAAAATCCCGACACCCGAGCGCTTTTCGGCCATTTTCCGAGTTTTCGTAAGTCGAAATCAAATTGTAATGGCATAGGAAGAAAGGCGACATCGTGTTGGAGAAATCTTTCCAGAATATTTTGAAGCTGACAAAACGTTTCTTTCAGTCTAAAGTCCGGATGTTCGGAGACCGTCGGTTTAAAGTCTGAAGACTTTGTTCTCCCAAGACCCAAGACTCAAGACCCAAGACTCGGGACTCAAGACCCAAGACTTAAGACTCGGGACTCAAGACTTAAGTCTATTCTCACCGACGAGTCTTTCTAATCCAAAGTGACGAAGGAAATCCAAAGCCGAGGTTTATGGTTGAGGATTCGATCCTATCCTCGGAATAGATTCTTTGGTTGGATAATCATTTCGGATTCTTTAATTCTTATCTAAGATCGATTGAAGATCCGATGGTCGACGAAATAATCTTGGAATATTCTATTCTTGGAAACCGAGATCCCGATTGTATGGGCGAACAGATTGATGGGCTATCATCGATTCCTTAAATAGCTCGGATGATCTTCTTGATTGATTCCGTCCAACGGGTAGATTGGAGGAATTCCTTTGGTAAGTGCCAACGGCTATGATGGCATGAAGGAGTATAAAAGGAAGACGTCTAGTTGTTTTAAGTGTGTGATCGATAGAAAAATTCCAGAGTCCGAAGATCCTTGATTGTTAGTTGAGGCGAGCGAAATTGTATACAGAGAGTGTTTATACTTGGTGACGCCTTGAGTGAGTGTGGTAGATCATCTACACCTAGAAATCAAGGAAGATCAACACCGTAACATCTCTTTGATCATAGTGGAATCCAGCCAATCGGCTGTCGGTGCGAAGAGTGGACGTAGGCTTAAATCAAGCCGAACCACTATAAACCAAGTGTTCAATTCTCTCTTTCCCTCACTCAGTCTTGCGATTGAATTTCTAACTGTTGCAAATCCTCTAACTGTTTAAATATCGTGCAAGCTTCGAGAAATTTTTTGTATACCTATTCAACCCCCCTCTAGGTACTCGTACTAGCTATTTCAATTGGTATCGAGCTCGTGTTCTTACTTTGTTTGAAGTGTTTTACTTGAGTAAAAGATCCATGGCTAGTATGCTAGCAAGGGGCTGATGGAGGGGCAAAGCAATACCAGACCTCCCTACTTCGATGGAAAGGATTACAACATCCTGGAAGAACAAGATGAAAGCTTTCCTACGATCAAAGGATCCTCCGGAATGGGACGTTGTGGAAAGAGGAATCACTCCCGCTGCTGCATCAATCTCGAAAGAGGGAAAGAAAGCGTTGAAGCCCGGAATGTCTCAAGAAGAAATAAACAAGAGACAAGCACTCGATGCTAAAGCAATTTATTCTTTATATTGTGCTTTGTCACCAACCGAATATAACAGAATATCTTCTTGTGTTACAGCAAAAGAAGTCAGGACAGGTTACATATCACTTATGAAGGGACAGATCGAGTGAAGGAGACCAGAATTAGCATTCTTCTTGGTCAATATGAATCCTTCAAAATGAAACCGGGAGAATCTATAACCGACATGTTTAGTCGTTTACGAGATATTGTAAATGGTCTTGAGAACCAAGGACAAAAAATTTCTGATCCCATGAAGGTGAACAAGCTTCGCGTGGACTCTCCAAGGATTGGAATCATATAAAGACTTCAATAAGAGAGACGCAAAGAATCATGCCATTATCGTAGACGGGCGATTGGAACTCTTCGGTCTTACGAAGTGGAACGAATTAATGAAGACGAAGATCCAAGAGGTAAGAAATCTATTGCACTAAAATCAAATGATGATTCTAATGATGCAGATTCTGAAGATGATATGGATGATGAGGAGCTCGCCCTCATGATAAGAAGATTCAGAAAACCGAATAGAAAAGGCAGAAGGTTCATCCCAAAGAAACAAAGTTTTGAGAGAGCAGACCAGAATGTTTGATGATGATGAGGAACCAAACAAAGATGTAGTTTGCTTCGAATGTAAAAAGAAGGGACACATCGGACCCAACTATCCTCTTCGAAAAGAAAGAGGAAAAGCTGAGAAGTCTCGAAAAGCTCTTAAAGCCGAAACCTGGAGCGATACAGAGTGTGAAGAGAGTGATGAGGAATATGCCAACCTGTGTCTGATGGCGCAATCAGACTCAGACTCTGGATCAGACTCAGACAGTGAATTTGAGGTAAGTGATTACAAAATCCCTGTCAAAGTCTCTAAATATATTGATGAGTTATGTTTTAGTCTTAAGACTTCTCTTAAAAGATTTCCGAACTTAAAAAGGAAAACTCAGTTTTAAAACAAAAGGAAAACATTTTAGAAGAAAATGTAAAAATTTAGACTTGAATGTTTCTACTCTTAAAGAGAGTGAAGACAATCTTTCAAAAGAAAATGCTTTCTTAAAAACGGATTTATCAAATATTTCAAAGAAATTTTCAATAGGGTCCGAAAAACTTGAAAAAGTTCTTTCAATCCAAAGACCTTACTTCAATAAGTCAGGTCTAGGTATGACAGCTGAAACAATTCCTTTGATTGATTTTCCGAAAGTAAAAGAAAGAATTAAGAAAAGACCATCGAGAGAAGCTTATAAAAATCATTTCAAAAGAGTTTTTGTAAAGCCTCGTAGGTCGAAATGCTTTAAGGTGTTCTAAGTGTACAATCGGGATCATTTTGAAAAAGAGTGTCCTATGGTTTGGAAGCTGTTAAGAGAGTATGGCCTAATAATGCTCATCCTACTAACACCAAAGGACCCAAGAAAATTTGGGTACCAAAGAAAGCTTGAGACTCTCTTTTGAATGCAGTCTCTGTCAAAAAGAAGGTAAAGTGGTATCTTGACAAACGGATGCTCAAGACACATGACGGGAGACTCAAATTGTTTCATAAAGCTTATTCAAGTAAATGGTGGAAAAGTTTCATTCGGAGGAAATAGCAAAGAAAGTATTGTGGGATTCGGAACCGTGAAAATTGGAAATCTCACAATAAGCAATGTCTCTCTAGTGGAAGGACTCAACTACAATCTACTCAAAGCATTAGCCAACTGCGTGTGATACCGGTTACAAGATCTCCTTTCAAGAAGGCATATGTTCGGAATTAGCAAAGATTCGACTCGGTCTTTCATGGGTCGAAGGCATGGAAACATCTACCTCCTTGATGTAAAGCCAAATGAAGAACAATGCTTAATCTCAATTCAAGATGAAGCGGTTCTATGGCACAGAAAACTTGGCCATATCAACAAGAAGCAATTAGCCAAAATCTCTTCAAAGCAGCTTGTTCGAGGTCTACCTAAATTGCCTTACCAAAAGTCGACTTATGCACTCCATGCATTCTGGGAAAGCAGGTAAGAAATTCATTTAAGCAAATAAATCATGTATCTACTAATCATGTACTGCAGTTGCTTCATATGGATCTCTTCGGACCAACAAGAACCCAGAGCATTGGAGATCAGATGAAGGCATCTTCCTTGGATATTCTACATCAAGCAAAGCCTACAGAGTCTACAACAAGAAAAGTCACCGTGGAAGAATCAATGAATGTCAAATTCCAAGACTCGGTGCAAGATGAATCCGGCCGGACTCGGACGAAGAGGCGAACCCGCTCTAGACCTTCAAATGTCTACATCTCAAGAAGCACCTCGAGTCCGGAAGTCCATCATCAAGACGCTCATGGAGAATCAAATAAAGAAAAAGATCATCAACCTGGCAAATCAACTAGTAACTGGAAGCACAAATCCAGTCATCCCAAAGATCTTATTATTGGCGAACTTAATGAAGGAATCCGCACCAGATCAAAAAGGCATGAAGAATCTAGTCTTTGTGGCTCTCATTTCGAAATTGAACCAAAAAGCATAGAAGAAGCTTTATCGATGAAAGCTAGATCGAAGCTATGCAAGAAGAGCTCCGACAGTTCAACATCAATGATGTCCGGGAATTGACATCTAAACCAAAAGGTAAAACCGTTATTGGAACCAAATGGGTATTCGGGAACAAGATGAACGAAAAGGAAAAGTCGTACGAAACAAAGCAAGACTCGTGGCCAAAGGATATACGCAAGAAGAAGGAATAGACTATGACGAGACTTACGCACCGGTTGCAAGGATGAATTTGAAATGAGTATGATGGGAGAGTTAACATTCTTTCTTGGACTCCAAGTGAAACAAATGAAGGAAGGAACTTTCATCCATCAAGAAAAATATGCGAATGATCTTGTCAAAAGGTTTGGATTGGAAAAGTGCAAAAAGACCGACATACCAATGTCATGTTCTCGAGAAGATAGACAAGGATGAAGAAGGGAAGAAAGTAGATCAAAAGCTGTACAGAGCATGATCGGTTCACTTCTTTATCTTACCGCTTCTAGACTCCGATATTTTGTTTAGTGTTTGTATCGTGCTAGGTTTCAATCGATCCTAGAGAATCACATCTCATTGCCGTGAAACGTATTATCAAATACGTTGCTTCATCTTCAAGCATCGGTCTTTGGTATCCAAAGAAGGAGACTTTAATCTTCTAGGATACTCGGATGCGAGATCGGCCGGTTGCGAGTCGATAGAAAGAGCACTTCCGGAACTTGTCAACTACTTGGAAACGGGGACGGTGTCTTGGTTTTCAAGGAAGCAAAGCACCGTAGCTCTCAACGACGAAGCGAGTATGTAGCTCTTGGAAGCTGCTGTTCGCAAATTCTATGGATAAAACAACAGCTACAAGACTTTGGCATTGAAGACTCATGCACGTAAATCGATGTGACAACACCGGCGCGCGATCAATCTCACCAAAAATCCAATCCTTCATTCAAGAGCAAAGCATATTGAGATTCGTCATCACTTCATTAGAGATCATATTCAAAATGGAGAAATCTCGATTCAATTTGTTGATTCAAAAATCAACTAGCGGACATATTCACATAGCCTTTGGAGAAGAATCAATTCGACTTTATCCGCTCAAGACTCAACATTTTGAAGCTTGATGAAGTTAAAGTCTAGAAACTCACCAACTCTAAGACTCGATCTCTTAGACTTTAAATCCCGAGACTCAATCATTCATGGCTAAAGACTATAAGTTGCTATTTTATCTCGAAAAGGTACGTTCTTTTATTCGAGATATAATTCGTGTGAAATTTGAAAACTTGTCTTTTTTAAAGGAAGTTAATTTTGGCAGTTATTGATTTTGAAAAGAAGTGTTCGTACACTTTCCTTGTACCGTTTAAACTTATCCTTTCAAATCCGAGGTATATATATTTATTCTACCCCCAATTTTCAAAACCCTAAAAGGCACTCTCCTCCCGATACTGTTTCTACTCTTTGTTCATCGTCGAGAAAGTGGTCATTTTTCTTGGGAAAAGCAAGTGAAGAAATCTTCCAATAGACAAAGGAAGATGTCGTCTTCGAGGAAATCATCAAGAATCGCAAGCGGGGACCACAAATAATGGAGAAGGGACCAACTCACTTCGATCTTACGAGGAAGAAGACTTAACAAGTCGACAAAGTCCGATTCGCTCTCCTCCACGTCATTCAGCATCTCCCGACCCACAAGGTGCAAGTCAAAATTTAGAAGAAGAGATAATCGAGGATGCCGACCCAAGAAGAGTCCAAAACCCTCGTTATCTATAAGCTTTATCGTGCGTTGAAAAGCACCGGTTCTTCATTAAAATATATAGATGACTTTCTTAAGGACAAAAATTATGGAAATGAGTATCTTTTCGCGGAAAATGGAAGAATTGGGAATTGCTCCGAAAGGAAGAGCGAGAGGAGGCTCTTACGAACATTCCAAGTGATCCTCGTATGCCGGGGACGGAATCGATTGACGGGAACGATGATGACAAAATGTTCCTTGAATTTAAACCTAGAATGGGTGTGGCAGCAAAGGTGAAAGGAAATCGGATGGATTTGTTTAAACCCAAGGATCAGGAAAAAGTGTATTTCAAAGCTGTTGAAAAGAGGGGTAATCAACCCTAGAAGTGTCGATTTTGACTTCCCGGATTCCATCAACTTGAACTTAAGAGAGAAGTTGAATTTGCTTCAACTTGAGACTTTTTGCTCGACTCTACGGACGGGTATGATCAATCGACCACTTATTTCTATTCAAATCTTAGCTTTTGGATGCGAATAGAATTTCATTCAGTGTTCGAGACCAAGTCTATGTGGTAGATGTGAATATGTTGGCGGACATAATTGGAGTTGAACGGGGACGCTATCTCCCAATCAAAGTCTCACTGCTCGTACTACTACGGATCTTGTCAAAGATAGGGACGTAGATAAGAAAATTATCTATTCCAGGATGAATGCCATCAACATTGTGCTTCATAAGATTGTGATCAATTGTCTCGGATCAAGTCTACGTCAAAGACTGTGTCTCTTTCGAAGCAAAGTTGAAGTATGCGATCAACTTAGGACGGAAATTTTCTCTCCCGCACACTATTCTTTTCCATATGTACGGAAGCGGTGTCAAAAGACAAAGGACAATTGCCTTATCCGGGTCGCGACCAAGATCTTCGGACATCTGAATATTGAACTGCCACATACTTTTGTGTTCGACCGTGTGACAAGATGGTGGTAGGGTTGAAAATGTTAATGAAGATGCGTGCAAGAACTCTCTAAGGTAATGGAGAAATTCAAAGTGAAATCTCCAGTCGTCCGCCTTAAAAAGGAAAGGAAAGGAGGCCATTGGTGCCTCATCGAAAAGAGGAAAAGAACTCTTATCACGGAGGATGAGGATGAAGATGAAGATGATGAAGATCCCACTATCCCAAAGACGACAAGAACAAGACGTTCGTGTCTTATCCGACGAGTAACTTCAGCAGAGCGAGAGAAGAAGAAGAACGAGAGAGAGAAGGAGAAAGAAGTTGAGGAAGAAGGAGAAGAAGAAAAAGAACGGTCATTGATAAACTGGAGAGAAGGGAAATCAAGAGCATGATCATCACTCTTCCCCTTTCGATGTCCTAGAGACAGGGGAGTTAGCGAGCAAGAGAGGTCTACACCTCATGCTTTGCTGAAGATCTAAGACAATCTCCGAAGACCCGGAAGAAGTTCGGGTCTCTCAATTGCCCGAAGAAGGTGATACGTCGATTCCAAATCGCGGACCGTACGAAGCGCCATCGCCCGCATACACACCATCCGAGAAAGCCAATGCCGGTACACGAGACGGATAATTCTGCAGATTTTCGTAGCATCATGAATATTCTTACGGAAATGCGTAGCGATATATGTTCGGGACTTGTGAAATCCAAGCTTTGAAGTATCTTTGGACAAGCATCTTCGGTCTCTCCGGAGGATAAATTCAAAGACCTCGCTCCGCAATTTCAAGCCAATGCCAAGGGAGAAGAGGTAGCTCATCTGCGAGAAGACCTCGAAGAAGCTCGAAGGAGTAGTCCAGTCCATTGGGGATTTCCGGATCGTGCGCATTCCCAAGCGAGATATGACTCCTTTCTCACCCTTTTCAATGCCGACAAAAAGGGGAGAACCAATTTGAACTTTCATTTTTTAAACTTTGACCTTTGTGGTTATGTTTATTTATTTTTGAGTATGACTTGAGAACTTGAACTTGGATGTGAATTTGACTGAATTAACTGTGGATTATGAACTTGACTGGTTGCATTTATTCAAGAGTTGTTATATGGTGTTTCTCATGAAAGGAGTTGTTATATGGTGTTTCTCATGAAAGACTAACCAATTTTACGTGGATGCGAGTCCGGTTGTTTTATTAATCTTTATGAGTTAGCCATATTGCTTGAGAAATGTTTTGCAGGTCAAAGTTATTCAAATCTTCAAGAAAGTTTTGTCACCATCAAAAAGGGGAGATTGTTGGAGAAATCTTTCCAGAATATTTTGAAGCCGACAAAACGTTTCTTTCGTCCCTAAAGTCTGGATGTTCGGAGACCGTCGTTTAAAGTCCGAAGACTTTGTTCTCCCAAGACCCAAGACTCAAGACCCAAGACTCGGGACTCAAGACCCAAGACTTAAGACTCGGGACTCAAGACTTAAGTCTATTCTCACCGACAGTCTTTCTAATCCGTGTGACGAAGGAAATCCAAAGCCGAGGTTTATGGTTGAGGATTCGATCCTATCCTCTGGAATAGATTCTTTGGTTGGATAATCATTTCGGATTCTTTAATTCTTATCTAAGATCGATTGAAGATCCGATGGTCGACGAAATAATCTTGGAATATTCTATTCTTGGAAACCGAGATCCCGATTGTATGGGCGAACAGATTGATGGGCTATCATCGAGATTCCTTAAATAGCTCGGATGATCTTCTTGATTGATTCCGTCCAACGGGTAGATTGGAGGAATTCCTTTGGTAAGTGCCAACGGCTATGATGGCATGAAGGAGTATAAAAGGAAGACGTCTAGTTGTTTTAAGTGTGTGATCGATAGAAAAATTAGGAGTCCGAAGATCCTTGATTGTTAGTTGAGGCGAGCGAAATTGTATACGAGAGAGTGTTTATACTTGGTGACGCCTTGAGTGAGTGTGGTAGATCATCTACACCTAGAAATCAAGGAAGATCAACACTGTAACATCTCTTTGATCATAGTGGAATCCAGCCAATCGGTTGTCAGTGCAGAAGAGTGGACGTAGGCTTAAATCAAGCCGAACCACTATAAACCAAGTGTTCAATTCTCTCTTTCCCTCACTCGGTCTTGCGATTGAATTTCTAAGCGTTGCAAATCCTCTAACCTGTTTAAATATCGTGCAAGCTTCGAGAAATTTTTGTATACCTATTCAACCCCCTCTAGGTACTCGTACTAGTTATTTCACATCGAGACGAGTCCAACGATACGTCGAGCACCGCCAGGGCGATGCCGCACGCGCCCACACGCGCTGCCGGAAGGCGCTGCGCGTGGGCGCGACGTGCCCGAAGACACTGGATCTCCAAGCGCGTGCGGCCGTCATGCGATGACGTCATCGTGACGTCATCCAACGGTCGGTAACCGTTCGGATGACGTCACCGATGACGTCATCGTGACGACGTTTCTCCGGGCGATCACCGGCCGGCGACCCGACTCGACCCGAGACCTGACCCGACTCGCTGACGCAGGCACGTGCTCGGCACGTGCGGATGATGTCTGCGTGACGTCATCCCCCGCACGTGTGCGACACGTGCGTCGGTCCGCGCGAGCGGTCCAACCGGCCCGACCGGTCCGACGACTGACGGCCGTTGACCTTTGACCCTCTGACCGTTGACTTGACCGTTGACCGTTGGCCGTTGACTTTGACCGTTGACCGTTGACTTTGACCGTTAACCAAAAAAAAAAAAAAGGAGGAAAAGAACGTGTTTCTTTTTCAATTAAGTCTATATGGATTATAATGTGATCCCTTATTTGTTCTGCATTTGTTGCAGGAACTATGCCTCCCCTGAGGTTGCGCACACCTATTCGCGCAATTACCGATGAACAAAATGATAGGCTGTCTAAGTTGATAGTTGTGTTGACTGATCATCGATGGGAGAGAGGTGACTTAATTGATCATGTCCTTGAAGTTAACGGAAAAATTCAACAGGTCTTATGGAATGGTCGTCCTATGTCACAGTCAGAGATGGTGCGATTTTTCATAAACACTCTTCCACCCGAATGGCAAAATGTGTTGAATCGCATATGGGATGTCAATGGAGCTGCTTCCTATAAGAAAATAGTGATGGACTTTGTAAATGAATATTACTGTATTGTTTCAAGGGAAAAGATCAATAAATTGAACAAAAGAGGATCTTTCCCAGTTTGTGTGCTGACTTGGTGTTAGTTGTATTGACTGATATATATTAAGTGTGCTTTGTGGACAACTTTATGTAATGATTACTACCTAATTGTGTTAATTGAAAGCATTATTGTTTTTTATTGTATGTCAATTATCCGTTGCTTTACATTATTCCGGGTTCTTTGTGGGTACTTAGCGTGGGTAGTTTTAAAAGTTTTGTAGCTTCATAGAATTGATTTTGCATATGACAATCATATTAATGATAGTTTTAAGTTAGGATTTTGGAGGATGATTGGAAACGTAGTGACCTTTTGATTCTGAAGCTTTACTTGAAATTATTCATTAATATGATGGGTCTATGCAAATAGGGATGCATAAATGATAGGCATTAATTATTCGTACATATGTGTTTAGAACGATGGTTCAGCAACTAAGAATATAATTGCTGATATGAATGGCAACAATCGTGAAATATTGAATATGAAGATTCAATATGTGCTGGAAAAGCTAGAAGCACTAGAAGCTCTTGACCATGTTATGGAAGATCTTGAGAATGCTGTGTGTCACCTTGAGCTGGTAGAGGATCACTTGATGGCATATGAGCCGAAAATAGATATTTTCAATGCTGGTTCTAAGCTCAGAAAGGGCTTTGTGCTCTAAGTGCAAGCGTATTGATTCGGTCAATATGTGGGAATGTAAAGGATCAAGTCCTTATTGCAAGAAATCAAGAGTTAACCAACACAAGAGAGGAAAACGTCCTCAAGTGAAGAAAATATCAAGGATGAGGTGTTACAATTGTGACAAGAGAGGTCACTATGCTCGCGACTGTCGTGAGGCAAATAAGATATACACATCTTGTACATTTGAGAACTTTGCTTATGTGTCAAGTTCTGCATTATAGGCTGAACCCAATCTTTTGTGGAATGTAGATTCATGAGCGATAGACCATGTAGCGAAGGATAGAGGATCCTTCGTGGAATTCCGACGAGTACCAACTAGAATTAAGTGGATCTATATTGGAAATAACTCTAGAGCTGAAGTTAAAGGGATTGTCACCTGCCAATTGAACATGCATGGTGGGCGCATCTTGATGTTCTATATGCTCTGGAGATTCGTCGAAATTAAGTGTCTGTCTTAGTGTTGGTTAAGCTTGGTTTTTGGTATGAACTTCCATAATAAAGGTGTTGATTTGTGTTTAGATACAAACTACTATGGTTGTGGTCACTTACTAAATGGTTTTATTGTACTAAATGTTGACTGTGATGATGTCAATATGTTATTCCCTTGTTTCACGTCTTCTACCTTATATGATAATGATGTGAATATGGTGGCATGCTAGGCTTGATCATATGGGCCAACAACATATAAATAGACTAGCCAAAGAGGGCTTGTTGGGCAATATTGAAAAAGTTGATTTGTCCATAAGTGAGCATTGCCTAGAAGGGAAAACGACAAAGAAACCATTTGGAAAAGGAAAAAGAGCTAAATTTCATCTGCATTTAATCCATTCGATGTCGTGGTCCAATGAATGTGAGAGGAAGGCAATGGGCTGTTTATTTCATCACTTTTTTTTTTTATAAATGATTATACTCGAGTCGGATATGTCTATTTGATTTCTCATTAATCTGAAGCATAAGTTGTTTGAAGGTTTATGAACCCGAGAAAATCAATTAAACAAGAAAATAAAAGGTATTTAGATCCGATCGAGGTTGAGAATATTTATCCGATAAGTTCAGAAAATTATGTGATGAAAAATGAATAGAAATATAGTTGTCTATTCCATATACTCTTCAACAAAATGGTGTTGCGAAAGAATAAACGAGAACCCTTTGGAATGGTTAGGTCTAAGATGGTGCATGCTAACTTACCTATCACTTTTTGGAGTGATGCGTTGTTAACTGTAGCCAATATACTTAACCGGATGCCTTCTAAATCAATTATATCCACTTCATGTGAGTTATGAACAGTTAGAAAACCGGGCTTAAGTTTTCTTAAGCCATAGGGTTGTGCTGCCTGTAATCATGAGTCCTCTCACAAGTTTTGGGAAATTAGGTCCCAAAGAAAATAAGAGTATTTTCATGAAATACTGCGAACACTCAAAAAGGTATGTGTTCATAGGTGAGCAGGAAAGTGGGAGTATAACTGAATTTGAATCACGGGATGTCATATCCTTAGTGGATGAATTTTCTAAGAGGGGCGAAATAAGGGAAAATAACTCCCTATTTGAAACCTTGGATCAAGATAATAATGTCAGTGGAGTTCGTCCAAGTGGGAGTAATATGAGATGTAATGAATTGAATTCAACTCATTCTCAATTGCAACCACCTGATGTGACGACATCATCATTACCTAATCCAAGTGGGAGCATGATGGTGAATGATGAGCTAAGTGTACAATCTCTCATACGGTGAACAAGTCGCCAAAGTATTCCCCATCGACGTTTTGACATTGAAGGGGAAACTTTTATGGTTGCTCCACAAGATGAGGATGAGCCAAGAAATATTAATGAGGCTCTGAAATGCCCTAGTAAGGAAAAATGGATTTATGCAATGAAAGAGGAGATAAAGTCAATGAAGTCAAACCAAGTCTGAGAACTAGTTGATCTTCCAAAAGGGACGCAGATCTATTGGGGACAAGTGGGTTCTCAAAATAAAACGAAAGACTAATGGCTCAATAGAAAGGCATAAGGCTCGCCTTGTGGCGAAGGGGTATAATCAACATGAAGGAATTGATGATGAAAATACATTTTCCCGTAGTGAGATTTACCTTGATTCGCATTATTCGGCAATAGTGACTAGCATGGATCTTGAGTTACATCAAATGGATGTAAAGACTGCTTTCCTCAATGGAGAATTAGAGGAAGGAAAATATATGGAACAACCTACTGGTTTCATAATGAAATGCCAAGAAGAAAATGTATGTCGACTTTGGGGGTCGATATATGGCCTTAAGCGAGTCATCGAGACAAAGGTATATACATTTTCATAATGCCATAGTAGCATATGATTTTACAATGATTAACGAGGATCATTGTGTATATATCAATATATCCAATGATCAATTTGTGATCATATCATTATATGTTGATGATATACAAATTGCCGGAAGCAATATGGAGTTGGTTAATACTGTCAAGAGATAGTTGTCTTCTAACTTTGAGATGAAGGATATGGGTGAGGCTGCATACATTCTTGGAGTTAAGACTTCAAGAGATCATTTTGAAGAGATCGTTGTCTCTTTCGCAAGAAACCTATATAAATAAGGTTCTTGAACGATTTCGTATGCAAGACTGTAAACCCATAGACACTCCTATTGCAAAAAGGTGAAGGATTGAGCCATAGTCTGTGTCCAAGGACTCCACAAGAGAAGGAACAAATGAAACATGTTCCTTATGCTAGTGCTATTGGGAGCTTGATGTATGCTATGATGTGTACAACACCCGACATATGCTTTGCAGTCGAAATGGTGAGCAGATACCAATCCAATCCAGGTCAAGCACATTGGAAAGCCGTTAAGAGAATATTGAGGTATCTAAAGGGGACTGCTGATTATACGTTGAATTATTAAGAAAATGATCGCAACTCAAAGGCTATTCTCGATGCTGATTGGAGAGGAGATTTAAATGAAAGAAAATCTACCTCGGGTTTGTTTTCTTCGAATAATGGCACCATATGTTGGAGCAAAAGTAAGAAACAAAAGTGTATAGCCTTGTCCACGATAGAAGTTGAGTTCGTGGTATTATCAGCAGTATAAGAAGGTGTTTGGCTTAAGAGATTTTTTGGATCATTTAGGTGTTATTGGAAGTGCTGCAAATCCATTGTTGGTCAACTGTGATAGCCAAGCAGCTATAGCGTACACCAAAGATCCAAAGTATCATGGCAAGACCAAACATATAGATACCAAGTATAACTTTGTAAAAGATATGGTTGCACGAAAGGATGTGAACTTACGGTACATATCTACGCATAGAATGGTAGCAGATCCTATGACAAAGCCAATAACTAGAGATGTGTTTTGTGGTCATGTAAAATCTCTAGGATTGCGTAGAGTACGATGTACTTGAATTGTAATTTCCGAGTTGTTCACATTTATGAAATTTTGTTTTTTCATTGATTAATGCCTATGACTCTTTGTATGATCTTTATGCATCTTAATGCTCAGTGCATTATTTTAAATTGAGAAGTATGTCGGACAGATATAAGATTAGCCCACTCACATGGGTAATCGCCTCTGTTTGCTGTGTGATAAATAGAGATGAGACTGTTTTTAAGCTTATTATCTATGTGATAATCGAGAGCTCAAGCTTAAAACACGTATATCGCCTTAATTGAGTGTTAAGATGAGGACATAATACTTATCATGTCCGAAAGTAAAATACCCCACATGTTTTACTTTATCTATCTGAAATGCCAGATGTGAGTTCTGATGAATTTTGTGAATGAGTAGATACGTGAACTCAAGTTAGACATTGGGTATATCTGAACTATCATCTATACGGTATTGAAAGATGTAGACATACGCTTCATGGGAAAGGAGTTAATACCGTAATACGTATTTCATACTACGTATGCATGAGACGACCAATAAGAGTGGCAAAAAGTTTGATCTCAACTTTTATGACGTGTGAGACTCTTTAGGAAAAAAGTTCCTCAATTTTATAGTCCCCTCAGGACTCTTGCTTATTCTCAAGATTTCTATTTAGTGTTTGCTATCTTAGGGTGTTGCCAATGGTCATGAGATGATTCGATCTAATATGGCATTTCTAGAAAAGCAAGCTGGACTGAAATTGAGAGTTTGAAGGAAAGAGGAAGATCGATTTTGAAGAATCACATTGTGGTTTTGTATTCACTGGTCGACCAATTATAACTGTCTTTGTGATAATTATAATTGTGAATACAATATATATATATATATATATATATATATATATATAATTGTTTAAAAGAGATCAAGAGAGATATAAAATGTGATCGATCGATCTAGGTACGCATACTAAATCTACTCGGAGTATGACGCCCATTATGAGCTGCTATATATTCCTAACAGATATATAGCAACGAGCTGTCAAAGTATGCTGATCGCACGGATTATTCACTAGTATGAATGTTGAAGAGAGGTAAAGAGAATCCTGTTCGGCCCACCATGTTCGAGTGGGAGATGATGGTTTTAATTGGGGATGGGCTTGAGGCTCGTCCGCCCATGCTGGGCCCAAAGGCCAGGCCCACGGGAATAAGGCCCGTGGGAAGGGAGAGGTATAAAAGGGAAGAGAGAGAGAGAGAGAGAAAAAAACATATCGTTGTTTTAAAAAAAAAAAAAACGTACGTTCTCTCCACGCTCTCTCTCTCCCAAAAGAAAAGACAGTAAGAATACGGCTTGTTCTTCCTCCCTTCAAGGCTTCATCGGATCGGATTGCTCAATTTCTCTTCCTTCATCAACGTCGGTGTTTAATCGTGGCTAAAGGTACGCTCGAATCCGTGGTGTGCTTTAGGATCGGTGATGCGTGTTGTTTTCCCGGGCTTCGTTTTCCGCATTGATTTAGGGGTTCGATTCGGTGTCGAATCCGGTTTTCGGGGATCCGTTATTCCCAACACCAAGTAACCGCCTTCCCCTTGATCAGAGCCTTGACCTTTTCCTCAACCTCTTTCTTGGTCTCTGAGAGGCACCGTTCCATTAAGCGTTTTCTGCATTTCATTCAATCTTGTTTCGGCCAAGTACAGGAGTTTTCGACCAAAAAAAAGTACAGGAGTTCACCGATGGCTTCTCAGAGGCAAGTCTAGTCGGAGAAGGTGGTTTTGGGCGCGTGTACCGCAGAGTCCTTGCCACCGGAAGAGATGTAGCAGTGAAGCGACTGAAGGTGGGGAGCGGACAGGGAGAGCGTGAGTTTCTGACTGAGGTTGATGTAATAAGCCGAGTTCATCACCAGCATCCTCGTATTTTTAGTTGGATACTGCACAACCGGGTCCAAGCGCATCCTCGTGTACGAGTTGGTGCCTAACGACACCTTAAAGTTACATTTACACGGTGAGTTTTGATTTTCAGTACCAATTTATGCTGTGAGTTTGCGTTTAATGGAAAGCATTCTGATGGATAGTGATCCTTGCAGAAGAGGGACGAAACCCTAGGTTGGCCAACTAGACTGAAAATTGCTTTGGCGTTTGCCAAAGGAGTAGCGTATCTTCACGAGGATTGTAAGTTTCGATGTACTTTTGCCTTTCATCTTTACTGAATCAATACTTTATTAAAAAAATGTGAATCCTACAGCTTTGCCCTTGTATACACGATATAACATTCCTTGTACAGGTCATCGTAAGATCATACATCCAGATATCGAGGCAGCCAGCTTTTTTGTGGACTTAGAATTTGAGGCAAAGTTAAAAACAAACTTATTTGATAAACTTAAGTGTCGACATTGATATTTCTGACTTCAATTGGTCTACTCTCAACAGCAAGTGTCCCCGTCACACATTTAAATGTATTAATAACTATACCCGTGTTATAAGGGTTGCTACCATCAGAAGACCTAAATTATGTTCATTGTGATATAAATATTTCAAAATTTTTTTATAATAAAAAATTTTAAACTTGCCCACTGTGATATAATTATCCTCAGCCATTTTTGTAGCACATACAAAACACATATATATTCTCTATTTCAATTCAATTCAGGGTATATTTGGCACACTATAATAAAATCGGGATTTTTTTCGATACAAAAAAAAAGAGGTATTTATGGGGTTTGGGAATTTATGTTATAGTAAGTGTAGTTTGGAGTTTTTTGTGGTATTAATATTGTTTCGACAAATATTCATGTCTAGACTTACAATATTGACTAATTGTAGATTCAAGCATTGTACCACCAATTACGTACGCCATCTTTGGGAGCTCGAAGCACATAGCAATTTGGATCGTGGCTGCCTGTTCAATGCTTTTTAGCTGCGACATTCAAGAGAAAGTGTCACCGGATATTGAACCCCATTTGTATGTGTTCACCGGATTATACCTAGCAGTCTTAGGGATCTTAAGGTATATATAGGAGTGATCACACATATTTTCTCCTTTAATCCATTAATCGCCAAAAAACTAATCTCCTCTTTTCTTCATCGAATTAATGAGCAGACTGGGGATTATAGTGGACTTGTAGTCGCACTCAACGATCGTGGGGCTTCATAAGTGGGACCTCGACTATATTATCCCTGCAGCAGTTGAAGGGCATATTTGGACTGTGACTCACTTCACCACCAAAACGGGCGTGATATCTGTCTTGCATGCCGTGTTGAAGCACCAAGACGAGGTGCGTGACAATTCAGTGATTAGATTATCTCTACACATCTGCTTTGCTTGGGTTTTAAGGATGTTTGCTAGGGACGATGCGACAAAAAGTTTCGTGGATGAGAACTTAGATGAAAACAATCGGGAACAAAAAGACATAGAAATGAAATGCACGAGATTCACTAAAATAGTTTCATTAGCACCTAAGGTATTATTAGATGAGATCATACGAATATAGTTGTGGACTGAGCAAAGAAACATATACATGCACCAAATGATAAAGTGTGAATGGCACAAACCCTCTTAAGAGAACACATATTTAAACATGGGTTGCTTGTTGTTGTCAATATAGAAAAGCTAAGGGAAGAACAAAAGGAAAATGTCTTGTGGAACCTAAATAAGACATTCTATTGATGTTTAAAATCGAGGGAATATGATGATGGTGTTTAGGGTGGCTCAATTCCAATTAAGGTTGTATGATATTTATTTGCATGAGAGACTAATTAGAAAAAGAATACAGGTAGAAACATAATTACAAAAATACCCCATAATACATATAAATTACACATTAACACTCCCATCAATCTGAAGTAGGTGCAACAACTGATTGATTGGTTCTCAATAGCGCATGAAGCAGCTAGGTAGTTCCTCAGTTAAGATGTTTGCTAATTGCTAACTGATCTGTTGTTGGCACGTAACGAACACAGAGATCGCCGGAAGTAACCTTCTCTTGAACGAAGTGATGATCCAGCTAAAAGTGTTTGGTGTAAGCTTGAAACATAGGGGATTGAAAGGGAGATATGTGGCAAAGATGTCACAACAAATGGTGAGAGGATTAAAAGTGGGGATCGAAACTCATAAAGTGGCGAATCTAAATAGTTCGGTAACATAGCAAACGACAGCACGATATTTAGCCTCTGTACTAGAACAGACCTTAGTGGGTTGCTTCTTGGCACTCTAGGAAACGAGATTGGTGCTTAGAAAAATACAAAAACCTAAGGTGGACCGTGTCGAGTATCGGAGCATCTAGCCTATTTTGCATCTGCATAAATGATGAATGAAGTGAGGCAAGACCGCTTGATGAGTAATCCATGGGTGGACGTGCTATAGTTAAACACCGGTATATACGTTTTGACGGCTTGGAAATGAGGTAATTTTGGTTGATGCATGAATTGACTAATCAAGTTCACAACAAAACACTATTATTTAGTCTAGTCATGGACACAAACCAACCATTTGTCAATACAACATTGGAGAAGCAAAAACCTTACTATAATTAGCGGACAAGAGCGTTTTTGAGGCTAGAGGTTTAGATAAAGGCTTGATCTTAACAAGGCCACACTTGCGCAATGAGCGAAAAACGTATTGTTAAGAGTGGTGATGAACCTTAATACCAGGGAAATGGTGAAGTGGTCCAAGATCATTCATAATATTTTCCTATGAGAGTCGAGTAATAAAAAATCGTAACAACTGAAGAGTATCAGTGGTGACAAGGATATCATTAGCATGGAGTAGAAGATACCAACCTCCTTGAGAAGAAGCATAGACAAATAATGAAGGATTGGCCTTACTAGCCTTAAAACCCAAAAATAAAAATAAAAAAAGCTGTTGAAGCGATGAAGCCATCCATGTGGAGCTTGTTTTAAACCATACATTGTTTTTTTGAGATGGCACCTATGATTCGGGAAACTCAAGATGAGAAAAATAGGGAGGTTGGAATGTCTCATCATAGTTTAGTTCGACCTGTTGCTTAAGTCCTTGTGCAACAAGGGGAGCTTTGAAGTTATTGTTGCATGGGATTTTTCCTTGACCTTAAAAACCCAATTTTGGCACCAATCTACACAAGATAAGTCGAAAGAGAAGAAATGGAAGTGGATTAGCTGGATAAAGTTGTTGGGACATGGTGAGTGGGTTTGGAGGGAGGGCTGCTGGAGGTGAAATAGAATTAAAAGCAGGTTGGACAAGCCAAGGATAGGAAAGAGGTGGATTAGGAGGTTGGGCTAAAGAAGAAGAAAGAGGCGGATGAGAAGCTTGAGGGCTAAAGGAGGTAGAAGGAAGAATAGATTGATTGGAGGAAAATAAAATGAAAAATAATAATAAAGTGAAGGAGTTGATCTTGAACAGTGGGTTATGGGTGGGTTATGGGATTAGGGGTCGGAGGATTGTGTGAAAAGGGAAAATTCTATTTATCAAATTGAACATGATGATTGATAAAGACACAACCAAATGGCCGATTAAGGCAACGATAGCTTTTGCGATTTTGCGCATACCCAAGATATACTCATGGCACAGAATGAGGTAGGGAAGAAAAGGATAACAAGTACCACTCTAAAACTCGAAAGTACAAGTAATCAAAACTTGAACCCAAATAAATGACCAAAAGCCCAATGAATGAGTGAAGCAGAGAGCCATGAGATGACACCATTGAGTTGGAAATCGAATAAAGACCATGAGAAAAATTGGCTTGGAGGAGAACTTTCTTAGTACGTTGGTCCTTTGAAAGACCAAGAAGTTTTACTGCAAAAGAAGTTTTACTGCAAAAAATTGGTGACTGAGGTGATTGCTAGTAAGATTAGGAACATGATAGATGGGAGATAAATTGAGATTGGCATCTAAAAAGGATTTTGACTTGTTTAATAGGCAATACACGACCACCATCAATTGAGACATGTCAAATCATAAAAGGTTCTAGAATTTTACCAATATCATTAGTTATGTGTGTCAACACTCCGTTGTCAAGATATTACATTGGATCAAAGGTCTCACCAACCAAGAAAGTTGAGAAGGAGTTTGATAGATCAGTGGCAATGAAGGCATGATTGAATCTTTGTTGACGTGGTAGTGCGATGTGCCAAGCTTCATTATAGATTTGACAAGTAAGATAAGGCCTTAGATCCAAGAACACCTCCCTATGTGTATGAGGGACCAAAGGGCTTCCAACAACCATGAGGCTGAGCAATCAACATAGAGGGGTATTCTCAAATTTGGGTCCCATGGTAGTTTGAAATCAATGTCGATGTTTAGAGTCAACAAAGGGTTTTGAATCACCATAATACCATGTTGATATTTAGAGTCAGAGAGAATATGAGGACAAAGTGTTTATGGTGGTTCGACCCCAATTAAAGTTGCATAATATGTATTTATACGAGTGACTAATTACAATAAGGATATAGATAGAAACATAATTATAGAAATACTTTATATTACATATAAATTACACTTTAATAAAATCTTGGGTTGTGCTTTGAAAGCGCAAGTTAGAATGTACACTCTTTCTTATGTTAATTGGAGGCGTTTAAGAAATTATGGGTTTGTTTTATTATCTCCTTTCTTGGAAAGTGCTGATTTAGAAGGATTGTTCTGCTTTTGTGCAATGGAGTGACGCTCGTGGGACTCCTTAGAACTATGCACGAGGCCATCTAGATGCTCCGTAGAACTAGTGTTTCATGATTTCTATAGGGAGGAATCTTGGCTTGTTCACACTTGCTATTCAAGAAGAGGGATGAGTGATTTTGTGTGAAGTAAAGAAGGAAGTTTACTAGGGTTTCATGATTTGTTTAATGAGAGAGTAGCCATGGAGAAAGATTTGTTTTTGCAAATGTGAGAAAATATGGGGGTAAAGAGTTAAATCTTGGAAGGAAAAAAATTCAGGTATAAATCAAGTTCAAGCTCTGTTATTAGACCTCAAAGGCTTTTGCGTGAAAGAAAAAAAAATGAGTCCAGTAAAGAATGAGACAGATTGATAGTCATATCTGTAGGCAATATGCAAGCTCAGAGCTCTTAATGGCAAAAGCACTCTCAAAAATGCCTGAAGGAATAAATCGAAGAGCATATACACTGAGAAAGTTATAATGGGAGACGGATATGGTCTTGCCACATGGGAATCCATGTTTGATTGATGTGTCTAGAGGACGTTAGTTAATGAGAGGTTGCAACATTTGATAATGACATAAACTCATAAGGATGCTAATTGAAATGAAAATGGATAACTAGCAGTAAGAAAAGAAGGAAAAGAGCAGTCTAATTTGGATTAATCAAATTTCACGATAGATACTTCCAAACTAAGAACCTAAAAACTATCCTATTCGACCCTAAATCCAATCTAGAAACTAACCAGTCGGTTCTACACCGGTTTTAGGGTCGACCAAAATTTTTGAGTTGTTTTATGGACGGTCCAAAAGAAAGTGAAGTTAAGGTGCTGATCCTTTTTTTTTTTTTTTTTTTTAAGAAAGTGCAATGAGTATTCGATTCCTAAATATCAAGAACGAGGGGATTTGTCTGCTAAATCTGTCGAGATTACAGGTCCGAGAACAACATTAGATAAATAGTATATAGTTGGGGGCTTATCATTTTAAACAGCCATGTTTCTATTAGTTTGAAAATATTCGAAAAAACTGTCGGGCAATGTCTCATGAACTACCTGCGAATCTTTCCTAAATGAAAGACGACCCCGCTTATAAATTTGAGAATCCCCATGAACCCCACCCGAGGGCTAATGAATCACGTTCGACTTCTACTTCATAGAATTATGGGGGGAAAATGAGAGTTGACTTGACGCGGGTGTCGTTGACTTGGTATGGCCTACGTCTCGAGCCTACAAAGGAGGCCCATTTGAAGTTTTCTGTTATTTGGAAAAGCAAAACAGTAACTAAATGCCCAAGCTTACCTTTAAATCTCTCATGGTATCAAAGTTTTTTTTTTTTTTTTTTTTGAACAGATGGTATCAGAGTTAGAGGTCTCTAGTTTGAATCTTTCTAAACCTTAATTGTCTCCCCATTTAAATTTGTATACTTAGTATTAGCCAAAAGGCCAAACTATTAAAATATTTAAATAATAAATCATGTTTTTATTTAATAGTTTAGTTTTTTTTATTTAATAGTTTAGTTTTAGTCTAAAAGACTAAGCTCTACATTCCCCCGTCTCTCTCTAACCGCATGCTGTAATATTGAGTTACTGTCTGCCCACTTATAAAAGCCTTCACCATTTCCTGTCTCTTGGGCGCTCTCTTTCACTCTCATTTAGTCTCTTAAGTGTCATTCGGCATTGCATTCAATCCTTTTGTCGAAATCAATGTAAACCTCACTTCTGGGCTCCTTACCATCTCCACCGGCAGCGACCAACACCACCTTGCCATCACTGGCCACCACAACCCTGGCATCTCCTCTACCGCCAGCTTCTTCTGGGTCCACATCTCCTTTGTCTCGGCCCACCATATCAAGGGAGCACATGGTGCTGCTGGTGGTGCCTGTTGGTGGTAATATGCTTATTGCTTATATAATAAATCACGTATTCATCCAACAGTTTAGTTTTAGTCTAAAAGACTAAGCTTTACACTAAGACTAAGCTATAAATTCCTCCGTCTGTCTCTAACCGCATGCTGTGATATTGAGTTACTGTCCGCCCACTTATAAAAGCCTTCACCATTTCCTGTCTCTTGCGCACTCTCTCTCACGCTCATTCAGTCTAAGTGTCATTCTGCATTGCATTCAATCCTTTCGTCGAAAGCAATGTAAATCTCACTTCCGGGCTCCTCGCCATCTCCACTGGCACCAACTGACACCGTGCCATCATTGGCCTCCACCACCCGGCATCTCGTATACCGCCAGCTTCTGGGTCGACATCTCCTTCGTCTCAGCCCACCATATCAAGGGAGCACATGGTGCTGCTGTTGTTGCTGCTGGTGGTAATATGCTTGTTGCTTATATATTGCAAGATTAGGAGAAGGAAAAGGAGAAGGCCGCATTGCTCTACATCCCCTATCAGTTCCACCAAGTGCAATTTCACTTTTGACCAAGTAAAGGAGTTCACCGATGGCTTCTCAAATTTACTTGGAGAAGGTGGTTTCGGGCACGTGTATTGCTCTACAATCCTGTTGTGTCGTTCGATGCGCCTCTCATTTGTAGCCCGATTTTTGTTCAGCGGTTAATAATATGAAATTGGGGGAGCGTGGCAAATTCCTTCGAATCTTCGAGAGGTAAATTGTAACATTCCGGGCCCCACTATGTAATATTGTCCCCTTTGGATTACCCACTGGGCGTGGACGAACCACCATCCCAGCCACGGTCTTTTCCCTCACGGTTTTAAAACGCGTTACACAGGTGAAAAGGACCCAAGCCTTATAAGCTAACCAAGACCTTCCTCCCTAGGCGATGTGGGACAAGAGAGGAGGCGGGACAAGAGAGGAGGCTATTACACTCTCCACCTCTTAATAGAAAAGCGTCTTCGCTGTGGCCCCACACGCAATCGAGTTGGCTCCGATACCACTTGTAATATCCCGGGCCCCACTGTGTAATATTGTCCGTTTTGGGTCACCCGCCCAAGCACGAACGAACCGCCATCCCAGCCACGGTCTCTTCCTTCACAACTTTAAAACGCATTACACAGGTTAGAGGGACTTAAGCCTTATAAGCTAACCAAGACTCTCTCTAGGCAATGTGGGACAAGAGAGGAGGTTGTTACACAAAGAGCGGGTGACGCTGAAATTCCTACCATTTAATTTGATTTTTTAGAATAAAAAAGTCCGCGACAGTTTCTATGCATGCGTGCCCTTCCATGCGTCATGGAATGTTTGTCATTGGAGGGCAGCCGCAGAGGCTTTTAATGCCGGACTCCGTGTTGATGGAGAAAATATTCGGGGTTGGCAATCACCATCGTCCAACATGACGCGCACGAACCTAAGTGGCTCCACTAAAATTTCGACAGTGTCCACTGACTTGGCTGGAAAATGGAAAAGTCTAAAATGTGAGGCCTTCTTTTTCTATTTCTTCTGTCAGCCGCCTGGAAAAAGCCTAGGGTAAAACAACAATTAATGCTCTTGCCGCTCAAAAATCTCTATCCTCTTTTCAATTTGTAAGCGTTTTTTTTGCCTTCTCCTTCATTGAGTCAAGAAGAAAAGACGAAGACACCTCTCTCATTTTCCCGCGCGCCGCCTCCGCCGCTGTCTCTCCAAAGGCCCTTGTAGGTCGCAGGTGCTGCTAAGATCTGCCTCTAGCACATCGCCTCCCCCATGACCCTCGCTCAGTCTCAGTTGCTCAGTCCCGCGCCCCCTTCGCCTCCACCGTCGCCTCCGGAGCTTCATCGGTTGCTACGATTCATCAGACTCCTCTCTCTCTCTCTCTCTCTCTCCCCCACGCATGCTCGTGCCGGTCTCTTGGGAACCCTGGCTGTGTCTACTGTGGCTGCACCATATCTCTTAGCCTCAACAACTTATAGGCCTCGGTCCGATTGCGTCCCTCCGACGAGCTCGTTATCACACCTCATCCCATCCACGATCTCGTCCACTTTACGTCTCTGGATAATCTGGTAACATTTCAGGTACTACTGGCTGAAGACGTTGTTTGAGTGTTCTTCCTCAATCGAGCTACAAAAATCCTTGGAACATTGCAATCGGGGAGGAAACGCTGAAATCAGAGATTCGTCTTCATCGAGATCACTGCACCCAGAATCCTTGTAGAAATTGGATAAAAGAAGACGTTGACTGTGTATGTTAGTGCTGAACATGACTCACGGCCCACTGGACATCAAGCTCGCTCACTGGACATCAAGCTCTGGCCAGAAGAAGTGCCTAAGGCCGTGAGGAACTTCTTTCAGCTCTGCCTCAAATGTTACTACGACGGCACCATCTTTCACCGCATTGTCGATGACTTCCTTTTTCAAGGTGTCAATTTTTTCCTAGTGGCTCCAGCACAGGCTCCAGCACAGGGATTTTGAGTAATTCGTTCGGTCTGTTAGCATGTTGCTAGTGATGGCTGATGTGTTAGTGATGTTCTATTGCATTTGTTCTTACTTCAATGTAGGATCTACACAAGTCAATCGTGTATTCTAGGGTGGGGGGAAGAACAAAAGATAGGCTTTCGGCTGGGTTTTGCACAAATATATAAGAGATTGTGCTCTAAAGACGCATCTCTGCAAAGGAAATTATGAATATAGAAATCCGTCATGTTCAAATTCTTCAATGTAGGTTAGGTTCTGATGTTTGCTCTATGTTGTCCCCGCTTTTGCTTTCTCTTAGCTCCATTGATGTTGTAAACTAGTGATGAGGTTGCTTATTGTTTTCTTTCTTGTGACAGCATATGGCAAGAGTAAATCTTCTTTTCGCACATTTAGTTGTATTTAATCACTGGTTTTAGATAACTAGAGTGTGAAGGCAATCCAAAGGAAGACCATAGAAACCGGTAGGATGAGGTATCTCCGCAATGTCCCTCGCAGGTTCAAGAAACTCTTGTGTTCTGATTTATTTATTATCCGAAGATTAAGAAGTTTCTAACATATCTTCAGTTTGAGTGCACTCGCATTGAAAAGATGGTTAGATCTTTCAATTGGTTTGTGCTGAAGATAGATTTTGTTGTGAGAAGAGGAAATTTCGAACTTGTTTTGTCACTTTGGTATTTCAACAACAGGAATATTAAATGAGTGGTGAAGTCATGTAGAATCGAATTGTTGTATGGACAATAATTGAGCTTAATTCACATTGAGTGAAGTCCTTGATCTTAAGATTATGTGTGTAGTATTATCATGTTCTTCAACATTGTTTAATTTCTGAATTTGAAGGAATTTGGTTTTCAAGTTCATAAATTTGTCGTACCTCTTGATGGTCATATGAGCTAATGTCTTGAGTGTGAGCATTAATGGTTGAAGCTAGCTAGATTTGTGTATTTAAGTTGGATGATCTTGTCAATATATTTCTCCTACTTAATAAAATTTTATTGGCTCTTTGCTTATAGTACCGAGGAAGCAATAAGCTAGTTATGCCTGTTGTCCGCTTGCGTTAGGCATTTCAATGTAAAATATCTTTTCCACTTTGTTCTTGTTCAAATGAGGTGTTGCTTTAGTGGATGGATATGTATGGTGATGGCTGTGGTGATGTATGCGATTATGTCCATCAAGATTCAGTTTCCTCTATTACGAGGTCTGCATAAATTGCCTTGTTCTTTTTTACCTAGGTTTCTATTGTCTAATTACAGTTAGGTCTTCTTCATTGCAGCAAGATTTGCTAGCTAAGGTGGACAGACAATCTTAGTCCGAACATAAACATAGACCTTTTACTCAAGGAGGAGAAGCTTGTCAGTCGGCTTCATGAAATTGGTCTTCTGAAGCATTTATGGGGAGATCAATCTGCTTCATTGAGAAAGTGGAATTAACTTTGAATTGGTCTTTATCTTTGTACTTGGTATTGAGAAGACAATATAGAGCGTGCATGATATTTAAAAGGCAATACATTTAAGGAAGAAGACTTTCTCTATGTTATACTTACGATCTGAAATTCATTTACCTCGCTAAGCCTGGTGACAAACAGTCAAGATTTGGCTCTGTCTCGTTGTAAGGAGATCGGGATATTGCTAGGTTTGCTTCAAAGGACCGCCATCATTTCCTTTTAGCTGGGATGAATTTCTAGTAATCTCCCAGTCAACTTTTAGTGGTGACTGCCATACCAAAGCTCAACCCTGGGTGATGCCTACGAAATTATTAGTTTGGCGCCCCTATAACCCTCTGTCGGCATGCAAAAAGGTGAGGTGCAATTGCAGGTCTTGACAATTTTCTTGTTCTTGCTCTAACTTGAAAACAGAGATGCATTTCTTCGAAGGAAAGGGTCAGTCTCTTTTCATCTATTTATCATTTTTTGAAGTACTAGCGAGTGAAGCCACCCTATTTCACTAAGAAAAGTTTAGAAATGTTGATTGTGCATAGGTAACATTAAGTCCATGGCTTCTGTTTTAATCTCAACAAGGTCAAATTTGATCTTGTTATATCTTTGCATAAAAAATGTCTCGGCCTTTTAATAGATTGTGACTTGATGGTGCATGTCATTGTCCGTCTCTTAATTTTCAGAAGATTTAAGTTGGGCATAATCTAAATGTTGGAGGGAACAGGATAAATTTTTGCCTCCAAATAACCATCTTGTTACGTACCAAACATCTTGTGAGATGATACATGTTGAGAAGGGGCACACTCTCATAGTCAGGATCGCCATAATAGGACTCGGCAACTTGCTTCAATCAAGAGATTAAAGTTATAACTAAGGACAAGTAGGCATTGCAAGAGCATCAATGGTCGACTACCACATCACTAGACAGTTCTAAAACAATGGTAAGCTTAATCTTTGCTCATTCAAAATTGCAAATAATGCCACGATAGATGAAATAAAAACAAAGTATATTAAAGGGCAACTGTATATGCCAAAAGTTCCCTGCGTCTAGATAACTAAATCCTTCAAATTTACATGATTATGCCCCAAAACTATCATAACAATTAAGCAGAAGCTGGTGCTAGGTGCTTCCTTTGCACGGCTTCAGTACCTACATCATCATCAGCTCCATAAATCAGCAAAAAAGCCAAAAAAATTCCATCACCAAGTGCAAAAGATAACATTATCTCCAGAGACAATCAAACAAAAGCAAAGCTCATCACTTACTCTAAAACCACTCCTGAACTTGCAAGGGACATTGTAGAGATACCCTATCCTACTAGTTTCTGTGGTCTTTCTTTGGATTGCCTTCACACTTTAGTTATCTAACTCAACATGAGAAAAGAAGATTTACACTTGCCATATGTTATCACAAGAAAGTAAATGATAAGTAACCTTATCACTAGCTCACAACATCTATGGCGCAAAGAGAAAGTAAAAGCGGGAACAATAGAACAAACAATAAGACCTAACCTACGTTGAAGAATTTGTAAATGACATTGTTCTATATTCATAATTTCATTTTCAAACCATCTTTGGAGCACAATATCTCTTTTATTTGTGCAAAACCCAGCCAAAGTCAATCTTTTGTTCTTCCCTTACCCCAAGAAAGAAAGAATACACTAAATTAAAGCAAGAACTAATGCAAGCTCCGGTGTCACATGAACTAATGCAACAGAACGACAATAACACATCAGCCATCACCAACAACAATAACTATCAACAACACCCTCTATGCTAATTGAACCAATTGGTTTTTGCTTGAAATCCCTGCAATTCCATTTCAATAGAGAGAGAAGGGACGTGTGCTGGAGCGAGTAGGATCACCACCTTGAACTGCAAGTAGACAAAGTAGAAATCAGGGTAAAAAAGAACAAGGCAACTTATGCAAACCACGTAATAGAGGAAACTGAAATTTATTGGATATAATTAGGGTAAAAATTGACCTTTTACCAAATACGACCTTAACAAGCTTGGATATGATTTTTAGGCCGCTAGACGGGGCTAAATTGAGTTGCCAAATTTTCTTTAGACTAAAAGGTGGGCCAAGATTCTACCATCGAGGTCAAGTGGATGAGAGGACATAGATCATTGGGCAGAGTTGAATCTTTAGAATTGTAGAATCAAACAAGCTTTAAATTGATATGGGACGATTGAGAACGACGGACATATGGAAAGAATTGTCCCGCATACTTACAGGTTGTTCTTAGGCCTTTTTTCATATTTCGTTGCATAATTACATTGTCACAAATAATTAATTGAAAATGCGGGGCAAATTCGTGTGGCAGGGCAAGGCTAGTACCCCACCCGCCCCGCCCCCTGCCCCGCTTAATACCTTGTAGGGAAAATTCGCCCCATTCAAGTTGATGCCTCACGGGGTACAAATTCCTTGTGCCCCAAACCGATCCTTAACAAATATTTGTGGAATTAATTCTATTAGGATTAATAACACAAAAGGCAAACTAATTTTTTTACTACAAAAATCCAACACGATACAATTGTGATGAATTTGCCCCAAATTAATTTTTTTATTAAAAATTTAAAAATCAATATATTTGTGATAAATTTACCGTCCATTAATTCTGGTTTTAATACAATGAAAAACCATATATATATATATTTTGTGATAAAAAAATTGCTTTGGCCGACAAATGCTACGTAAATCCCAGGTGACGCTAGCGGAGAAACCACCACCCCGACGCCATGCGTCAATCACCTAATAGCCCGCGTCTCCTTGCAACTTGCGTTACAAGGGTTTCGAACTCCTAACTCCCGACCTTCCCTCAAAGGACCGAAGTCTACCCAGTGAAGCCACCACGACCAGTGGTCTTAAACTAATATATTTGTTAGCTGTAATACGTCATCTAACTCGGTATATAATGAAAACTAACAGAGGGTAAATTTATCATAAATATACTAATTTGAAAATTTTTATGATCAAAAAATTAATATGAATAAATTTATTATAGATATATTAATTTTGAAATTTTTATAATATCATCCCGTTCTTTTATGCCAACATGTGTTCATTTACAAAATCTTACTTCTAAAGGCAATTGGACAAGTTAAGCACGCCGTGACAAGACAACCCACATATGCGTAATTCATAAGCTACTTTATTCCCATCATTTGCACGTACGGCATAATTAATTTCAGTACAAACCTCACTTGTAATTATAAAGAAGAAGAAGACCCCCTGCCAACGCACATTGGCCAGACGAAGAAAAAGTTAATAAAGCTTCAATTCAGGCAAAATAATACTATAAATGTCATAATTTTCATATAACGTTCACTGGAATCTCATAATTTTTCGTGTAATGCTCATTTCGGGCCATATTTCACAATCACTTGAGTCTCATATCAATGACATATTTCATATAAGAGTCCTAAGTGGCTTTTTTCATTGAATTTTTGAGTTTGGCAAATCTTTTTATAGGAAAAATAGGATTTCAATGTGGATAGAGGACAAGACCATGTGACACTTTTAACTAAATCGACTTCATCTGAGGAAAAACTACCGAGCTGACCAACACCGGGGACAATGATCGGCTCCGCCACCTCTAGCCACCGCCATAGTAGCTCACACACCTTGTCATCGTTTCCTTGTAGTCGGATCCATCCCTTGTAGTCGGAAGCTGGGCGCCGAGTCATTAACCACAGCCTCAAGCATCAATCCCCAAGCCTCGAGCCTTACCCTTTATCTTGTGCACCGCGCGCCGACCTCCTGAGCCCAAATCCAGCTTTGCCAACCATGGTCAACCTTAGATATAGTGTCGCCCACGGCCAACGACGCCGCCTGCATTGGTCACGAGTCTAGAGGAGAGTGACAATTGACACAAACCGCGGGCTAACCGATGGGCAATGCCCGGGGGCGACGGCCTAAGGATGAGAATCTATCCGGACTCATTAATACATACACACGGACATATAAGACTTGATCATTATAGCGACAGGTTCTTTTGAACTGTCAAGACAGTGCCGTCCTTTCTCACTCAAACCAATCCGCAGAAGATGGATTTCCCTGCTAAATGGACTACCTTTACTATTACCCTTTGAACATAATAATGGCTGAACCTCACACGAGTTACAAGCCACAAAATCATATGGCCAGGAGCAGCAACACAATTCCTACTCTAAAATATGTTGACCAAAACTGGAAAGAACCAACTGAAAACGAAGTTTCTCACTAGCAAGCCTTTGCGCACTTCACAAGGAGAGAGTTGTTCCCAGCAAGAGAAAACTGCAATGTACAGGTTCTCTGCCTACCAAGCAAAATATTGACGATGCTGGCAGCGCTACAGGGCCTAGGATAGAGGTTGGCGGTGACCGAAGATGAAGGAGAAAGAAAAAAATTGAGGGATTGAGGTTTGAAAAATAAAATGAATTTGCAAATAATCGTGAAACCACATTATTTACCTCTTACTTTGTTGACTTTATTTTACCAGCAAGTCATGTCAAATCGTTTATTTTAAATTAATGGCATGTTGGATTTTTCTACTACTCAAATTATCGATGGCGCTAACGTGAACGTAATATGAAAGTTTTGGTGTTTGTAATGTCATATTCTCTATTTAATACGTACATATATTACAAAGCAAAACCCCTGGCATTAAATTCCATTGACATTTTTAGCTGCAAAACAAAGCCCAAGGAACTTCTTACATGAAAAATCATGGTTGATCAATCTCAATTTTTTGAGCTTGCAGTGTCTTCATCCTCAAAAAGGACCTGAATCTCTTCCAAGCTCTTGCCTTTGGTCTCGGGCAAGAAGAAATAAAAGAACACGGTCGCCAACCCCAAGATTCCTGCAAACAAAAAGAACATGCCCCCGAACGTTATCGCCCTCGAAATGCTCAAAAACGACAGGGCCACCGCGCCGCTCACCACCCGGTTCACCGCGATGGCAAGGCTCGTGCCCTGGCCCCGCAGCCTTGTTGGGAATATCTCAGACGAGTAAACCCAAGTGATGGGCCCGAGCCCTATCGAAAAGAACGAGACGTCCGCGCAGACGGCACCAGGCACACTGCAATGGCCCACGCCGGCTTGCTCCCGGATCTCTCAATGATCTTCGAGCCCAGGCCCAGGCCCACCAAGGAGACCGCCATTCCAGCCGAGCCCAACATTAAGAGAGGCCTCCTCCCAAAATGGTCCAAGTAAAGAGCCGAAGCAAAGGCAAAGAATGTCTTGGCTAGTCCCATGATGATAGTGACCCCCAACAGCTGTTGCTTATTGCTAATCCCGGCATCCTGGAAGACTTCCGGACTGAAGTACACGACCGCGTCGTTCCCTGACGCCTGCATGAAGAAGTTAAGTACGATGGCCGCTATGAGAATCCGGCGGACAGGCCTCACAGGCCTCCAGAGGAGCTCCTTCCAAACACCCTGCCCCCGCCTTCTGGCTGAAGCAGGGCCAGTGGAACTATCTACCCTTATGTTGGTCTTCATCTGATTGAGCCTGAATTCAGCTTCTGCTTCATCTTCTGACGTCTTGATCAGCACCCTCTTTGCTTCTTCGAATCTGCCCTCCATGACCAGCCACCTTGGTGACTCCGGCATCGTCATCACTCCTGCCCCGCCATTAGGAACGTGAAGGATGGAGCAAGGCCCATCAGAAGTGCACCAATTAGGAACATGGAGGCCGCAAGGATTATCGTGTATCTCCGGCCGATCCAATCGGAGGTCCAGCCAGAGGCGAGAGATCCAATCAGCGAGACCACATTGAGCGAACCCACCAAGATCTCAATCTGGATTGGTGTGATCATGAGGCTCTCTCTGATGAATAGCACCGCCCCACTCATCACCCCAATATCTGTACACATTCATATACACAAAAATTCAGCATCAAGTTCAACCATGGCTTTGCTTTCCATCAAACAGGTGGAAGACCAATCTAAATACACCAATTAATACTACCATGGACCTATTTTCTCTCTTCTTGGGGCAGGATCGAGACATTATGTACATACAGAAAGTAATATAATGGAAAAAGTTTGTGCTAAGAACTCACCATAGCCCAGCAAAATAGAGTTGGTGGAGGCCAAGATGGCACCACCCAGAGCATATCTGTTCAGGCGAGGCTTCCGGCGACCACCGCCTTCCACCGCCACTCTACGTTCTTGGAGCCGGACTGTTTTCTTGGGGCTTGCGAGATCCTCTTCAGAAAAAAAGGATCTGACTCGGGAACAAGAGGATCATACAAGTGTTTGAGTGAGTCCTGCATGACTGGCGGTTGAAACGAGCTTGGGTTGTTTCTGGGAATACTGCGAGTTTTCAAGAAGAGGGCGTGGGGGAAGAAAATCATAAGAGAGAGAATAGGCCTTAGCTTTTTATCCATTAATTATTTTGTCCTGATCCTCCTTTAGTTTTGTCCATTTGGATTTTGTGTCCAAACTCGCGGCGTATCATGACGAAATAGTGTCGCGTGATTCAAAGAAATAACAAATGTTCGAGGACTAGGAAATGCAAGGGGTCTAGACAAGTGCGCAAGAAGACAAACCACAAAAGATTAGGAAAGTGTTTGTCTTCCCTCGCTCAAGCAGCGTGTAAAAAGAATCAAATTTGTATATCTTTTCGAATGGATAATTCAAGGGGTCAATTGTAGAGGTCTGGCAACTGGAGATTCGAGGAACACCTTACAAGAGATTATGAACGGTGGGTGACATTTCGACAAATAATCTTTAGTTTCTGAGTTGAAAATCATCAAATGCCTCATACTCTCGAATGTTTCGTATGTTTAGTCCTCTAAAACCCCCTAAGCATGGACGCTACTTTATATGCAGAGGGCAAGAGAGTAGTCACAATTGCACGTCTATCAATGAAGAGTAATGAACTGTTCAAAGGGTCTCAAGAGCATACAAGAAATGATTCACCACCCATGAATCACAAAAAGGTACTTAATTTGATAGTTAGTGTACGTCACAATGACATAGTGCAACAAGCCAATTCAAAATGAGTGATCTTTAGATTAAAACTCTATGCAAAATGACATGCATACCATGAATAATGTGATTAGGTAGTCGCATCACGTTGCTTAATAACTGACAAATGAATCACTTTTCTATCAATTATACATAAGATAAGATTAATCAAGTTTGGAATATTTTGAACTTTAAATTGACTATAAAGTGATAGATAATACATAATCATTAGCTCCACCATATATACAATCATTAAGTGAACAGCTAGGCAAATTTATAAAATGTAATCATCAATAATTGATGTCATTGCTCAATTTATGGAGATCCAATCGCTTTGCAATTGGAATATGCCCTCTCATGGAGACACCATGCACACGGAAGTTGCAAAGTCAAATGCAAAGTTTTGACCATCAAAAGAGTTATTGGTCTGGTCTATATTTCAAAGATGCGATGCATCTGGTATAAGAGAAAATAGGACATTGAAATGGTGAGTAGATATCAATGTACTTTGCTCACTCTATAAAATGGTAGAAAATAGAAGTATGAAAAATTTATATTCCCAACTTTCTAATTCTAAGTGGGTTTTAACTTTTATCTAGTTAATGTTCGCATCTAACATTGCATTGGTAGCATTTTTTCGCACAAAATACTTTACATCTTTAACACGGTATGACAATTTGATCATACTACTAATCTAATATGTAGTTTTAATTATTTAACATTTGAATTTCGAGAAGTACTTTTTTTAATTATATTGAGTTGCTTTTTGAAAGTTTTTTTTTTTTGGACACGCGACGCATCCGAGGAGCGTTCTAGGGAATAAAATACCTTCTCGAAAGATCAGATATATGGTCCTTGAATCGAGGTGAATCATGCTTCTCGCCTAGAAAGAGGTGATCATCCATCCTTTTTTTCGCTTTTTGGAGGGGAAAAGCCACTTTGCCTCTGAAAAAGCAAGGTGGGCATGTGGGCAACACACGCCTCTTGAACAGCACCAACTGGTTGATGGTGATAAGCATGGATTGCGATGCGGACCCACCACGACAATAAACTCCACGTTTTGTCGATTTTTTTAAATGTCCTTTCACCTCTCGGAACACCAAGATGGACCAGGCGACCGGCCTGAGTCGCCATGGATGGCGACTCCTGCATGCAAATAGGGTTCCTCAGAGCCGTGCAAGGGGCTGTCTAGATGCTCCGTAGAAGCTATTATCTTATGATTTGTTGAGGGAGGAATCTTGGCATGTTCACACTTGGGTGGAGTAAAAGAAGGAAGTTTGCCAAAGTTTCAAGATTTGTTTGATGGGAGAGTAGCCATCGACAAAGATGTTTTTGTATTCATGATAGGAAAAATGAAGGCAGAGGGACAAACCCTGGAAGGAAAAAGTTTAGATACAAATCAGATTAAAGCTCTGTTATTAAACGTCAAAGACACTTTCCGCTTCCCCCCAAGTACAAATTACAAGAAAGAACAACAAATTGAGTCTATTATGGAGTGAGATTGATAGTTACCTAAAATAAAAACGCAAATTTGGAAGTGTTGTACACAGTTAATAGTGTCAATTGGATTGAGTCGGATAGGAAGTGAGAGGATAAGCGAGCAATCCTCACAAGATTGGGTGCCATGTGCCAAGTGATAGGCGTAGAGGACCATTAGGCTGCATTAGGTTGAGTTTTGGGAAGATGTAAAGTCATTTCCCCAAGATCCTTGGCTCAAGATGTATTTGCTTTGACTTTTTGTGTGAATTTTTGCCAAGTGGTCATAAAGTTAAAAAGTAAATTGAAAAACAAAGGGAGCAACTCTCCATTGTTTGAAGGGCTCGGGCGAGGGCTCGTAGGGCCACCGTGAGCCCAGGAGAGGATTCGAAGGTCACACTCCCTAGGCGCAGCAACGCCAAGGTCACACGACCGCAAGTGGTTGCCTCATGCAAGGACGCTTGAAAAAAGTCGACCGTTGCATGATCCCAAGAGTCGCCTTGACGCTCGACCGTCGACTCTTGACCATTGGCAAGTCGACCGACATCGATGCTCAACCTTCAGATCTCATCTAACAGTCACAAGCGAGGGTGACATTAGAGATGATGAACCAGGCAAAAACCCAGTGCACCGCAACCTTTGGTAGAGACCCAAGCGCAGAAAGCTCATCGGAGAAGAATAGTCATGAGCATGGGCAAGTCAAGGATATGAAAATACAAGTTGAGGCAACTTTGGAAGAAAGAAAGTTTATCAACCTTGGAAGCTACCTTCAGAAAATGTTAAATGCATAAAGCGCTGGAGCATTTATCTTGAACTTTTAGCTTTACCAATGTTGGCATTTCTCCAAAGTGGTACAAAAAAAATATTACTCAAACATTCTAGTTTTTCTTCAAGAGACTTTACAGGGCTTGAAATTCATTGGGAGGGTAAACTGAACGCATCCCCGGTGAGTCCATAAGTAATTTCTCACATCGAGGGAAGGTTATTAATGTTGCATGTGAGCGATAAGAATAAGCTCAATGAAGTAGAGAAACTATGATAATAAGGACGAGCATAGTTTTAGGAAAGAACGTGAAACCGGAAAACCCGACCGATGTGGACTTCTACAAGTTTCAAGATATGCATGGTAAGTTTGAGATCCTAATAAATGAGGAACTTGTTCCAACAATAGTTTCTAGGTTTCCAACAGAACCTAGATGGAACCCAAAACCACTCACCTCATATTTACAAGTACATTTTTGCTACTTAAACCCGAATTGATTTGTTGAAGTCAAAATAGAGTTATGGACTATCAACAACTGGATATAGCCACCGAGTCCTCATTTAATTGTGGCGCACTTAAAATGGTCTAGAAAACTAGGTAACTTCAATACTTCTTTTGAGTCAAAATTAATCATTAAAAAAAAAAAAAAACAACAATGACAACAACAACAAATTAGGTTTAACTAAAAATGAAACAACAACAACAAACAGCTCACATCTATATGATCTTTAGCATACTCAATGCCAAATCATAAGTGAGTGGTGTTCTGCTCTTGGAAGTAGTTAGAGGGACAAGACGTACTTGTAGGCAATACGCAAGCTTAAAGGAGCTCTCAATGGCAAAATCACTCCCAAAAGTCCTTAAATGAATTGAGGAGGACATACAATGGGAGAGTTACGATGGGAGATAAACACAATCTTGTTACGTGGGAATTCATAATTGATGTGTCATGAGGCACATCAATCAATAATAGATTGCAACATATCACGACAACATGAACTCGGATAAGTTATTGTGCCGCAAGGATGCTAATTGACATGATACCCGAAGGGTTAGGAGACTGGTCAGACCTTGTTTGACAAGCCTCGTTCCAATTCTATCAAAGCCGAAACTCTCCGTGACATCCTAATAAGACTTGCCTTTAACTAGTTACTACCTGGCTATAGCCAGTTATATGGGCCACCGTTCTTCTCCCTTTTCTAGCCCATTTTATCGTAAAAACACCCTAATTTGGGCCTTAAATCACGAAATTGGGCTTGAGCACATCTTCTGGTCGATTTTGCTTAATTCACGTAGTCAATGAACCCAACATTGTCCGAAATGCTCTTTCTTGCTCAGCAGTAGCCCATGTGACTTGATTACCCAAATTGGTCTATGTGACTGGCGAAGAACAGATCGGCGCTTTGGCTCGTGGAAATGGAGTAATATCATTCGCAAAGCAATTTGGTTCGGTTAGCAAAGACTAATAGGCCAATAGACTGAAACCTTGGCTTCCAGAAATTATTTTCCAAGAACAAAGTGCCTTTGTAAGAGGTAAACAAATTCAGGATAATATCTTTATTGTCCATGAGGTATTACATCAACTTAAAGTGAGGAAAAGAAAGCAGAAATTTCAGGCACTTTTGAAACTAGATATGCAAAAGACCTATGATAGAGTTGAATGGGACACATTGAAAATGGGATTTTGTGAGAAATGGGTTACTTTGGTTAAAGCATGTATTTCCTCAGTGTCTTTTAGTGTCCGAGTGAATGGGGAGTCGTGCGATTATTTCAAACCAACTAGAGGAATAAGACAAGGTGACCCACTCTCTCTCTCTCTCTCTCTCTCTCTCTCTCTCTCTCTCTATTTATTCATTATTATGGCAAATGTCATCTCTTCCTTGATGTTGAAAGCTGTAAGAGATAGGAGCCTAAAGGGTATTTAGCTCAACCCACATTGCCAATACCATCACACCTCCTATTTGCTGACGATGCTATTTTCTTCCTGAATGGTACAGTTATTGAGGCTCAAAACTTAGTGAATATCTTGAACAAGTATTGCTTGCTCTCTCCCGACGAATTGGGTGGTTAATCCCCCATCCTCTTTGGTTAATTCATCCTCTTTGGTTAATTTTATGTATGGACTTAAAATCCTTTTGTCGCTCATTTGTTTCGGGCTAGTAATGAAATATCGTTAAATTCGGACCCAAAAAAAAAAAAATGGTTCGGTTAGCCACTTTGTGTTTTAGGATTTGAAACGGCAGGATATGACCTCAAAGAGCAGTAGGAGTAACTAACTACTTCTTAACCTTTAAAACAGTTGCTTAATTTTTGAGCTACTAATTAGCAAGCTTTGAGTATATATGCTCATGAGATTACGTATTCAAAAGGTCTAAATCACAAGGCAAGGGAGAGGACCACATGCACGTAAGATTACGGCAAACACCATAAAAGCATAAAAGTCCGTGCAATGGATTAAAAACAACATAGAAAGAAGAGAATGGGTTCAACATCGGACATCTAGAACCATAGAAGTTTGTGTGATCGATTAAAAGCGTATTGTTAGCAATGCTAATCAATAACTGGTGAAATAATATTTATGTATGTGCAATTGGCATTATTTCTCCACACATCATTGTAAACACGATGCACTGAGCATGCAAAGAGGTGAAACACCATGGTGATAAAACCTTATGATGTATTTATTTTGTGAAAAACTCGATGATAAATGAAAATACTTTTTGGAATATAGTTAGTTTTCATTTATTTAGTAATATATGATCGAAAACATTTTCTACTTTTTGGATCTAGTTGGAAAATGATTTCAACATCATAACTTTATCTCAAATAAAAAATAAAAAAATATTTTTATTATTTATTATTTTATTTTAAAAATCGAATATTTTTTTTCTTTTCTCTTTCTTTTCTTTCATTTTCTTTTTTCCCTTTCCTCCATCGCCTCCGATCGATGACTACCATAGAGTAGCTCGAGCTCGACAACCTCAACAAAGCCTAAGCTAACCCGAATCTAGTGAGCTGCAATCTCGCTGAGATTGGGCAAGCCACAAGCTCAACAGCCTAAGTTGAAACCAAGCTCGCCTAGATCTAGTGAGCCCTAATTTTGCCTAGATCTAATGAGCCCCAAGCTTGCCAACCTCAACAAAGCCTAAGCTTGCTTAGATTTGGCAAGCCACGAGCTTGTCGGGATTGGGCAAGCCACAAGCTTAGCGACCTCAAGCGAGCCCGAGCTCATCTAAATTTAGTGAGCCTCAAGCTTGCCAACCGAACCTCAAGCTTACCAGCCCATGTCATAGCCAGTCGCCAAGGCACGTAGCCAGCAGAGGAAGAAAGAGAAAGAAAAGAGAAAAGAAAAATAATAATAATAATTTGGATTTTTTAAAAATAAATAATAATTTGAATTCGAATTCAAAAAAATATTTTTACAAGAATAAACGATTGATTAACCAAGAACCTAAAACTAAGAAATTGTTTTGAAAACTATTTTCTGTTTTTTTTTTTTCAAAATGAGAAATCATTTTTCTAAATTTAAATTCTAATAAATATTAACATTTTCCATCGACTCATTTTTTCCGAAACACGCCAAAAAATTATACAATGTTTTCCGCAAAACAAATGAAACCTTGCATTTGTTTCACGAATTTTTTGACATATGGTTTGTTTAGGAAAAAATGAACGGAAAATGTTTTCCAATCAACGAAAAAGGTTTCCTATCAAAATTTAAATTTAGGAAATATATTTTCCTTTTAAAAATAAAAATAAAACGTTTTCCAAATTTTTTTCGGTCCTTAGTTAGTGAAAAGGTTGTTCTTATAAAATAATTTTTTTCTAAAAATCAAATTTTTAATTATTTTTAAGAATTTTGAATTTTTATTATTATTTCTTGTTTTTTTTTTTTTTTCTCTTTTCTTTCTTTGTCTTGTGGCCGTAAACCTAGCTCCTTCTTCCCTCTCTCCTTCTCATTCGCCCCCTCCCCTTTGTCGCGGCCTCCAACCCTAGCTCCTCCCCCGCTCCCGTCGGCTTTGCTCCCACCTCATCCTCTTCGTCGGCATCCTCTGCTCCTTCATTCTCCTACGGATTCGGCTCCACGCAGCGACTTCAACGCCGACGCTCTTTGGTACGCCGTCGTCGGTCGCGCCTGGAGGACCATCGCCCTTCGGAATGGCTCAACCCGCCGCGAGCTCTGGCCCGTCGCTGTTCGCGTCGAGTTCCCCTTCGCCGCTATTTGCCTTGTTGGGGGGCTCTGCTACTTCTCCATGGCGAGGTCGTAGAAGATGGCGGCGGTGGCGGTGGCGGTGGATAGGAGGAAGGAGCAATGTGTGAGGTAGAAAGGCGGGTGGCAGAGAAGGAATAAAAGAAAATTAATAATAAATAAAAAAAAAAAATTAGCATTTATTTAAAAATTGATTTTTTTTTTTGTCTGGGATAAAGAGATCCAACCTTTAAAATAGTTTTCAATCATATATCAACCAACCATACTTTTAGAAAATACTTTTCAAAAAAACATTTTTTATTATTGAGTTTTGCAGACAATATTATGGCGCATTTTGGTAAGAACGATTACGTTTCAACAAATTTTGATCGAAATGAATATTTTTTATTTTATTCTCGCGAATGATTCTGAAAGTAAAATAAAAATTTCGATTCCTTAATAAATGCGTTTGATATTGTGTTCATTAATTATATTCCAAATCAATTTATTTTAATTTTTTAATAATTTTTATAATTTTTTTTATAATTTTTATATTTTTTAACTTTTTTTATTTTTATCCTTTTTATTTTTTTAACTTTTTATTTTTATTATTTATTTTATTTTTATTTTTTTCTTCTTCTCCTATTCTTCTTATTCTTCTTCTTCTTCTTTTTCTTTTTCTCTTATTCTTCTTTTTTTTTTTTTTTCAGGCGAGACAAGAGCCTCTAGCAAGCTCATTGAACTAGTTGCCAGCGACCGGGTCGACCGACGGTAGCAGACGGCAGCAGACAGCGGTCGCGAGATGACGATCGATGAAGAAGAAGAAAAGAGAAGAATAAGAGTTTTGATTCTTAATTTTGTTTCTTGGAACAAGAATCGACTTTTTTTAATTCTCGATTCTCTTCCCAACTGTCCTCGGAACAAAAATTTTACCAAACGCGATTCTCGTTCCAAACAAATTCGGTAACAAAAATCGACTGTTTGGATGGATTACCAAACATGCGCTTATTTTCCTCTTCTTTTTGCGGGTCATTTCCATAATTTAGATAATTAGGAGGGCGGCATAATAAATATGGAAGATGTTTGGTCAATTCCTCGCCACCTTATTAAGAAATCATTGCCAGCTTTTCTTTGGGAATGAAATATTAAACCGAACTCCCCATGATAATAGTACATCTTCCTTTTTTTTTCTTTTTTCTTTTTTACAATTAGGCTTATAAATTAATACGTGTTTTTGGAAAAAAAAAACTTAAATCGGTATGCTCACAATACGCTTATCCTAAATTAAAATTTTCTTTTGAAAAAATGACATGAAAATTAGAGGTGAGGATTCTTTTATTATTATTATTTTTTTTTTTTTGCCTTTGAGGCAAAGAGGGAGTGTGAGAAATATTTAGAAAAATTATGATATTTTTGTATCTCTCAAGATTGTATGAATATCATCTATGACTATTCGTATCTTGTTTGATATATTATTATATTTAGTCAATCTCATAAAGTCTATATATAAGCTAATGTAATGTTCATCATAATATAGGGAAAAAACCATCAAAAACTCCAAATTTTACCCAAAATGACAAATTTATTCCAAATTTTTTTTATGACATGAAATACCCCGAAATTTGCTAACCGTAACACATTTATCCCAAACTTTTTTTTGTGACACAAAAACCATAAACTTTCGTTTGTGTGACATATTTACTTTAAATTATAGGACATTTTGGTCTTTTTACTTTTTAAATTTTTGCTCTTTTTTTTCTTTTCTCTTCCCTCCGCCGGCCATGGCGAAGCCGACGTAGGGAAGAGAAAAGAAAAAAAGAAGAAGGAAAAATAGAAAGAATAAGACGGAAATGTCCTTAATGGGGCAAATATATCACAGTTTGCAAAGTTGTGGTTTTTTCATGTCACAAAAAAAAAATTATGATAAATTTGTCACTTTAAGAAAGTTTTGGGTCTTTTGTGGTCTTTTCCCAATAATATATGAAATTATATAGAAAATTTACCAATTCTCTTTTCAACTTGGTTGCAGAGCCTCCTAGTGTGCCAAATGCGAGTGAACCTAATGCACCTCAAAATTTTCCCAAACTTTTCGCTTTATCTTTCTTAGCTTTGCACACGATGCATCCCAAGTAAAATAAATCTATCCCTGCCACTCAACAATGTTCACTCAAGTGCATTATTTCGTCATACCTCATATTATCACCTTCCGTGTGTTGTTTCAATAAGCCACACCATCACTAGATTTACCGCTCTCATACTAGCTAGATATGAAAATTTCACCTTCACCACTCTCAAACCAGCTAAATCTGAATATTTCACCTTCAACATGGTTCGTAGACACCACCTCATTTGCCACATCTCAACGATTGGACATTGTTCAGACTTAAGTTGACATCTTCAATACACCTCAAGTTTGTGGGGGATGTTAGAGATATTTATAAAGGTTCTAAAATTTTTTGTATCTTTCAAGATTCTGTAAATATAATCTTTGATTGTATATTATTTTATTTAGTCATCTCATAAAGCTTATATATATTTTAACATAACGTACATTATGACATATCGAAAAATATAATTTTTTTTATCAATTCTTTTTTTACTTTATATTTATTTTGGAGTGGCGGTGGATTTTTCAATCTTGAGGTTGACGGCTTCTGGATTGTCACCAACCCATGAACCCTAATTTTCTACACTCCCCAATCGAGGAGGTGAAAGAATGGATGGGAATAATACAAAAGATGAGGAAAAAGTTTTTAGCTAATGTCGAACCTAAATTGATATATATATATATATATATATATATATATATGATAAATTTATTTCAAACTAATTTTTAACCATAAAAAATCTAAAACATGTGCATTTGCGATAATTTTACTCTATGCTAATTTTTGTACATTATGACATATTGAACTATAAAAAAAAATCATCAATTATCTTTTCTACTTTATATTCAATTCAGAGTAGTAGTGGATTTTTCGATTGTAAGGTTGACAGCTTCTAGATTGTCACCACCCAATGAACCCTCATTTTCAACACTTCCCATTTAAGGAGGTCAAAGAATGGATGGAAATAATACAAAAATGAGAGAAAAAAATTGGGCTAATACCCAACAAAAATCCCAACTGGTACATTTGTGATAAATTTACCCGAACTAATTTTTTGACCGTCAAAAATGCTTTTAACAAATTCACCCAAAATTTGTGCGCTTGTAACAAAATTTATCCTATGCTAATTTCCATTATATTTTACTTGTCAAGTTACTAAGTAGGACGACTTGTGACAGTTGACTGATATATCTATTTGAAGTTTTACTCTCTGTTTATCATAGTTATACTAATTTTGTGATTTTTTGTGAGTATATATGTCATAAATGCATTGGCTTGGGTTTTTAACAATAAAAAATAGTTTATGACAAATTTGTCACAAGTATATCAATTTGAAGTAAATTTATGACAAAATTTGTCATGGATATACCGATTAGAGATTTTTCATGATAACAAATTAGTTTAGGATAAAATTATCAAAGGTGTATAAATTTAGAGTTTTTTAGGTAATAATCCCAAAAATTTAATATTCTGAGAGCATAGGACGGGTAAAACTGGATAATGACGCGTGAGGCTCCTTGTCGCTTTGTGGATTACCACCAGCCACCGTCGATTGTCGCCATTTTTGGACATCACTCATCTTCCATTCAAAAGCCCCACTTTGCGTTTCGCTTGCATCCTCTCAAATATCAAAATTATTTTTCCTTTTGCTTTTTGGCTTTTTCCGAGCCTGCTTTGCTAAGGGCGCGTTTGGCAACGATTCTGTTCTAACCGATTCCGATGGAAATGATTATTTTTTATTCTATTCTTGAACCGATTATGAGTAAAAGAATATGTTTGGTAGAATCGTCTAAAATTTTTGATTCGTAATGTAATTGCGTTTGATAATGTGTCCATTAATTCTATTCCAATTTTTTAAATAATTTTTTCTATTTTTTTTTTTTTTTTTTTTTACCTTTTAACCCTTTATTTTTTCATTTTTCTCCTATTTTTCTTTTCTTTTGTGGCCGGTCGTCGGACGGGCGACCCACGGATGAGGGTCGGTGACCTCACCGTAGCGTCGCCGCCCTCGGCGAGGCCGGCCCCCTCGTCGGCCGAGCGTCGCCGGCAGCCTCGCCTAGCCGCCGGGCGACGCTCGCCCGGCCCGCCGAGGCTCGGCCTCCCAGATCCGGGCGAGGCCGAGCGTCGCCGTGGACAAGCGGGCCTTGCTGGGCCGGGTGAGGCCCGCCCGGCCACCGGTCAGGCTAGGCGAGCCCGGTGGCTAGGCGGGCCTCGCCCGCCCCGGCGAGTCTTGCCGGGTGGACGGCGGGCCTCGCCGGGCCGGGTGAGGCCCGCCTAGCCACCGCTCGAGGCTAGGCGAGCTCGGCCAGTGGCCAGGCGGGCCTTGCCCAGCCCCGGCGAGGCTCGCCAGTGGCTGGGCGAGCCTCCGGCGGCCGGCGATCGACGGCGGCGGGTGACGGTCGCGTGATGGCGGAAGGAAAGAAGAAGAGTTTTATTATGTTGATTCTTTTTTGATTCTCGGACGTAGAATCAACTTTTTTTTTTTATTCTCAAATCTACTCCAAAACGATTATGGGAACAAATTTGTCCCCGAAAACAAAATTTTTACCAAACGCAATTATCGTCCCAAACCGATTGGGAACAAAAATCGAATTACCTTTGTTTGGAGTGTTGCCAATCAGGGCCTAAAAGGCCGAAACATATACAATTGGATGGAGCTAATCAAGAATCTCCTCCTTTTTTTCTATTGTATTCTTTTTGCTATTTTTCTTCAGTCAAAATGGCGAATGTCATGCCACTAATTATGCGAGAAAGAGAGAAGAGCGAGGCCATGTGCAACGACGAAACGTATAAGGCGGATCAAACAATCTAGAGTCACATTTTTTATTATTATTTTTAATTTTCTTTTAGAGTTAAAACCATGAAAAATTATGACCTAACACGCATGTAATAAATTTATCCTAACCTAATTTTTCGATGATGAAAAATCTCAAACTACCTATGACATATTTACTTCAAATTATGAAAAAATAAAACTATTTATTAATCACCAGCCTCTCAATCAAATCCTAAGAGATGACAAATTTCCTACATCGGAACTCTTTATTCTCCAATCTCACTCAAGTCAAAGTGTATTCCAATAACAGTTGGGAATTCACCTAAGGACAGATACAAAATCCAAACTAGTACACTTATCATAAATTTATTCAAAACTAATTTTTTTACCATAAAAAATCTTAAATTGTAACAAATTTACTTCAAACTAATATTTTTACCATAAAAAATCTTAAATTGTAACAAATTTACTTCAAACTAATATTTTTACCCAAAAAATTATAAATTTATCCATTTGTAACAAATATACCATTTACCAATCCATCAGGATATGCCCTCTTACTTTGGCTTGAAGTATTTGGTCCATATAGTTGAGCACTCCCCAAATCTTCGAAGCTCATCTGTCGAGTTCAATTGCTGGCTTATTTGAGAGTGATTTTGTGATCAACCAATATTTATTTTGCACTCTTCTCCCCTAATTTACAATTAAATCTAGATTTGGGTGCTCTTCCATCCCGATTTAACCATAGATCCGTGATTTACAAGGTGTTATCCCGGCTATTCCAACTTATTGGTGTCATTGTTATTTCTATACATTGATGGTAATGGAGACGCCAAAATTGAGCATGCACCACCTTTTGGCAAATTCATAAGTATAAGAGAGGAAATTTCAAAGCATACTCATCACTAATAATTATGCGACTTTTAGTGATGCAGTTGTGTTTTGACATTATGATAGATCTGTTCCTGAGGAATCAACGAGTCTTTATACTCGATGATATCTTTTTGGGATTGGTTTTATCTTGAAGTTATGTATATCTCTTTATGTGAAATAAAAAATTTCCTTCTTGTAAAAAAAAAAGGTTTTACTTGGATAGAAAAGGAAACACTATCTTAATAAATAAAAGTATTATAGAAAATAGAAAGCCCAATAAGTTAGTGCATGAAAACCGGTTCCCGATAAATGCATTTGCTAACAATCATTAAAAGCATATGCTACGTTGTTTATTTAAGGTTACGTTTGATCGGTTGGATTTCTAATCATAATATAACTAGATATGATAGGATATAAAATTTAAAGATTTTGCTATATCATATTTACTATTTAGTGAATTGCATTCGATATATTCACGTCACATAATATACATTGTTTTGTATAAATTGTATATCAGTATAAGTGAATGTAAAAGTTCATAAACGGATATTGTAAAATCTCTTGAGCTACTTTATTTTCATTTTCCTTTTTTTTTTCCCTTTTTTTAATTTTATTTATTTTCTTCCTCTTTCGTCATTCTCTAATATAATTTTTATTAAATAGTAAATTGTGTTAATATATCTAAAATGAAAAGACCTAAAATATGTAATAAATACAAATATATATTGATATTTATATATTTAATTTATATTATAAGATAAAATTAATTTTGAATTTATAAATAAAAATAAGATTAAATTAAACATACTATTTTTTTGCTATTTGAATTTCTTATTTTAAAATTCAAATATTATTTATATTGAAATATAATTTTAATTTTATTAATTTAAGAAGTTTGTTATTCAAGAAAATGATTTTCCTATTATGTATATTAAAAATTTTATCCATTTTTATTTTACCTTTCCTATGAGATAATTTTATCCGAATTATATATCTCTTATATCCGACATTATCATGTATTAAGCAAATATTAAATGTAGGATATGATGATTTTATCCTAATGTCAAACGTAGTCTAAGGTTTATATATACTTGATATTCATCTACCCATCGACTCAATCTTTTATATTATAGTTTTCTAGCATGATAACAAAGTCAGATCTTATCCCAATTGTTTATAATCTTGCGGATCTCACGGTTGATAGCTTTGATTGCATCAATCAAATGCCAAAATTTGTTGGCGTGATTGAAGATGATCATCCCCCACCATTACTGACTAAAAGAGGGGCGCCGAAACTCCAATTTGGGAAGAAATTTAGCATGAATCTCACCAACCGAAGGCGGGTCAAGTTAGAAAGAAAGGGGTTGTTGAATTGTAGCCCCAACCCGAAGTCATCTCCACTTTCACTTTCTTTTCACGTTTATGGGTTATTTTGATATTCTCGATAATTAGGAGGCTGCGCTGCACTGTAAATATGGAGTATCTCCGGTCAATTTCGTGCCCACCTTATTGGGGAATCATTGCCAGCTTTATTTGGGAATAAAATGTCAAATATAATATAATCTCTCGTGATCTCTTAGATCTAAATATGCCCTTAAACTACTTTATTTGAGATCTCGTGTGGATTTCGGCATTCCTTAAATGTTAAATAGGTAACGGTACATTAAAACAAAGACTCAGAAGGAAATTAGGAGATTGAGACGTGTAGGTGCCGGTACGTTAAAAAAAAAAACGAGACCCTATTAGCTCGCCAATGATAAATCTATTGGACAAATGAGGCAGGCCTCAACGGTGTCAAAAGATGTTTGTTAGTGAGGATACTTATAAACCGTGGATGATCTAAAGGTAAACCCATGGTTTACAGATATCAGCACTCCTGCCCTTTTCTGGGATATTTACTAATAGCCTTCCAACTTAATTCAGGAAAAACAAATCCTATACTGGTACCTCACCAAACATTTGCCCCAAATTAATTAATTAGCTCATGGCCTATTTACCGGAGTTACTCTTCCTCTCGTTAAAGAAGATACATACGTTATTGGATTTCGCGTCAGCTATTGAGGTGAACACTTGTTAATTTATAAATGGCTATGAATAAAAAGTACACATTTGATGTGGAGGTTTGAAATCCGTGATTATTTTATCGCAAAGTCCGCATAATTGGGTGTGGGTACCGCTCAGTTGTGGCTCCCCCAAACCACTAACTCATGCGCTCATCATTTGAAATTGTAAGACCAATCATCTGAGATTCCCACATTCACACGATATGCTTGTCCCATCGGACAGATACTTCGTGTCTTCGCCTCTCTCTCTTTCTCTGTCTATGCTCCCTTTTGCAATTTTCTTTTTGTTAAATCAGATTCCTTCTTTAACTTTTATTCTCAAATTTTTACTTATAAGATGTAAGTGCTCCATACTATGTATTTTTATTTTAAATAGATATATTTATAATGTTTATTTCAAACTAAATTTTTAATCACTAAAAATCCTAAAGTTATATACTTATAATAAATTTATCAAAAATTAATTTTTGATCATCAAAAACTTCAAATTGTTATACATATTATAAACTTACCTAAACTAATTTAAATCCTAAGATGATATACCTATAACAAATTTATCTCGTATTAAAATTCATCAAATTTTATGTTAAACTTGCTGACGTGAATGACACATGGTGATGTGTTATAGGTGTATTGATTTGAATTTTTTTGTGATATTTACACTATGGATTTCCATATGGCATACTACATCAGCATTTGTCATTTAAGTCAACAAATTTAATGATTAAATTTGTTGAAAGTTAACATATGGTAAATTTATTGTAAATATACTCATTTGAAGTTTTTGGTAGTCAAAAAATTAGTTTTGATTAAATTTGTCATAAATATATTAATTAGGAGTTTTTAAAAATCAAAATATTAATTTGATATAAATTTATCATGGATGTATTAGTATGAAAATTTTTTATTATAAAAATCATTTAAAGTAAATTTATCATAAATACATTGATTTAAGATTTTGAAAGACATTAATCCTTTTATTTTTTGGGTCAGAACTTACGCACTTTTTTTTGTCGGAAAGTCCGCATAATTAAGTGGGGGATGCCGTACTGCTCATTTGTGGCCCCCCAAACCACTAACTTCAATTGATTGTTCGCACCGGAAGCTGAGTTGTTCATCATTTAATATTGGGAAATGCCCAGGTCGCTTCTTACGTGTAGAAAGCAGAGATATGTGCACTATCTATTTTAAAACTTATCCTGATAATATAATTAAATTTTAAAATTAATTTAATTAATTTAATCAAATTCTTCTTTTAACACTATCAATTTATCTAATAAAAAATACTAACGTAGTATTGTAAAATTAATTTATTCATCCTACGTCGCATTTTATTACTTTTTTTCTTTTAATATTATTTAAATAATAGTACAGAAAAGCTAAAATAATCTTTAAAATTGGAAAAGAAAAGATAAAAATATAGGGATCATGGCTGGGCACCATCACCAATACCATTGTCGGAGGGGGCCCTAGGCAGCGGAGGGGGCAGCCCTTGTCGACCTAATTGAGGCCATCGCTAGCTCAGGCAAGTATTTTTGAAAGTTTTATGATTTTGCGATAAGTTTGAGTGCTTGCAGGGTACATATCCCTAGAAAGTAATAGTGCGGTCATGCCAATCCTGTCCAAAAATAAATTGTTAATGCCATTAGAGAACTCCATTAAAATTCAAGAATATTTGCTTTACCTATTCCATTATTCATTTTTATGAATGGATATCAATTATTTATAAATCGTTATCTATTTATTTCAAATTATTTTTTTCCTAAAAAACCGAGTTTTTTTGCTTAAACATACACTGTTATGTACAATAAACAAAACATTTGCCAAGCGATGACGACGGCCACAGACCTGATTTCACACTCCCACCGGTTGCCCTATTTATGAAAAACGAAATGCGTGGCTCATATTGCACCGTTATGAAATGAAATTAACGGCGTGGTTATACTAGCAAACCTCTTCAATGTTAGCGACTTAAACCGATTACGACGAAGAATTCTATATTCGCACGCTACACTTGTCCCAATAATGGTCGATAGAAGTGCCTTCGGAAAAAGTGAGGGGAAATTAGTACTTGCCACTCACATGGTCGTTTTGCTTTTTATTTCAGTCATTGCCGGCGATCTGAGAGCCTCTCGTGCTTTGATGCTCCACTGATTCATGCATTTTAAATGAATCGGGCTATAGTGCTAAACAGCGAGCTGGTCATCGACCCTCCATTTATTTCGTTAAAAAAGTATATATATATATATATATATATATACATTTAAAAACATTTTCATAAAATTATTTTTAAGAAAGTATAATTATTTTTCGGTATTCGACTGAAATCTAAAAATAAAATGAAAAATATTTTTCGCTATCCAATAAAGAAAATCTTTTCTCTGCACACTTTTTCAATAATTTATTATTATTTTATTATTAATTTTCTTTTCTTTTCTGCTTTTGAATATTCTTCTTCTTTGTACAGCCACGGCGTGACCTGCCAAAAGTAAGCTCAAGCTTGTTAGATCAGCAACCTAGAGGCTTGCACTTGCCACTGGTTTGCTAATCTGGCGAGGCCCGAGGCCAGCATTGACAAGCCTCTTCCTTGCCCGAGATTGGCGAGCTCAAGTCTCACCTGTGGCCAATGCCAGCCGTAGCAGCGGCCGGTGATCGGCGACTGACTGAAAAAGAAGGTGGAAAATAATAAAAGGAAAAAGAAAAAGAGAAAAGAAGAAGAAGAGGAAGAGGAAGTCTGGAAGAGGAAGAGGGGCTAACGCGTTATGCGATAAGAGAAAGTGAGTAACTAGAAAAGGGTAATAGAAAAGGGTCATTAAAAAAAAAAGGGTAATAGAAAAGAGAGGTCGCAGGAAAAGATATGACAAAGCGGTCAGAGAAAGCTTGGACAGAGGGCGCAAGAATCAAGGGATGGGACTTAAAAGATCATAGGTATTACTTTCAACTTCTGCACTTTAATTCTAAAATTATATCATTGTTTCTACTTTAATTCTAAACCCAATCTCGCTCGCTCGTTCTTATACATTCGAAGACTTCCCAGGAGCCTAGCGAGGGGTGCCCTCGCCGGATTTGGTGAGGGGGAGGTCCTCACCCGACGCCGACGAGGGCTGTCCTTGCATGCGTCGGGCGAGGGGTGTCCTCGCCGGCGTTGGGGGAGGGCGCGAGGGAGGCCCTTGCCTGATCCAGCCGGTGGAAGAAAGAGAGAAGGAAAAAGAAAAAAAAAGTAAAAAGACCAAAATAGGATAAATGTGTCACGCAATAGAAGTTCATGGATTTTTATATCATAAAAAAAAATGTAGAGTAAATTTATTACTTTGAGCAAAGTTTAGGATTTTTTGTGATTTTTTTCCAAAAAAATTTATAGGGTTGCACAGTATACGGAAAGGATCACTGGTGAATTCCTCGCCACCTTATTAAGGAACCATTTTCAGCTTTTTATTTGGGAATGAAATGTTACATCCGAACTCCCCATGAACACGGACAAAAAAAAAAAAAAAACCCCTCATGATCTCAGTAGGACATCTTCCCATTTTTTATTTTACTTTTACAATTGGCCTTCTAAATTAGTACACGATTTCGAAAGAAAAGTATTCAAAAATTAAAATTTTCTTCTGAAAAAAAGCCCTGACAGATGGAAAATATGATAATGGGTCGGAGGTGCGGATTCATTGTTTGCTTTTCGAGGCGAAGAGGGAGTAGATGTGGAAATTTCGATCACGAGGTGGACAGCTTCAAGATTGTCGGCACGCCGTGAACCCTAATTTTCAAGGTCCCCCACCGAAAGCCGCCCGCCAATCTAGAAAAGAAATTTAATATTTTGAGAGTGTAAGACGAGCAAAAACCGGGATAATGATGCGTGGGGCTATCGTGGGTACCACCCCACCGAAAGGCTTTTATCGTGGGTACCACCCAACCACCACCGATGTTCCCCACTTTTGGACGTCACTCATCGTTCCTTCTCTCTCTCTCGCTCTCTGTGCCCATGTGATGATGTGTAAATGCAAGAATCGACATTCAAAAACACACCTCTCTCTCTCTCTCTCTCTCTCTGTGCCCCGTTCTCGAGAACCTCCCGCTATGCGTGTCGCTTCCATCCTTTCAAATATCAAAATTACTTGTCCTTTTGCTTTTTGACTTTTCCCGAGGCTACTTTACTAAAAGGCCGAAACGTATACAGCTGGACGAGAGACAGAGACAGAGTGCAATAATAGCGTGGCCATGTGCAACGCGGAAACGTACAGCTGGATCCAACTACTGTAGAATCATTTTTTTCTTGATTTTTTTCTTTTAATTTTGCTTTTCTTTTATTCAGCCAAAACAGCGCATGTCGAGCCTCCATCATTGCATCGCCATGTGCAACCTACACGCTTTTTTAGAAGTTCGAATATTTTTCTCTCTGTTTTCTTTTCTCATTTCTCAACTCTATTCGTTCTCTCTCTCTCTCTCTCTCTCTCTTTTTTCTTTTTAACATTTATGAGTCATCTATATTCTTGATAATTAGGAGGGCTGCCCTGTAAATATGGAGGATCTTCCGTGGCCCTTTATTTACGAATCATCGTCAGCTTTATTTGGGAATAAAATTTCAAATCTAATCAATCTCTCATGATCTTAGCACACCTGCCCTTTTTCTGGTATATTTACTAATAGCCTTCCCATTAATTCAGGAAAAAACAAATCCCGAACCCGTAGCTCATGAAACATTAAAATTTTTCAACCCGTTAGCTCATGCTGCATTTATTTGAAATTAATCTTCGTCATGTGAAAAAAAAATCCAGATTTTTATTGGATTTCACATCATCTGTTTGCAGTGGACACGTGTAAACTTATAAATGGCTGAGTAAAAAACGCATTTGATGTGACGTCCCTGAATATTTTGTCGGAAAGTCGGGATAATTAAGTGGAAGTACCGCTCAGTTGTGGTCCCCACAAAACCACTACCCTCACGCGCTCATCAATTGATATTGTAGGGCCAATTATCTCGAGACTCCCATGTTCACACGTTACCCGCGCCCATCAGTCGCTACTCATTTGACGTGGAGGTTTGAAATCCGTGAATATTTTATCGCAAAGTCGGCATAATTAGGTTGCGTAGATTTTGACCATAAAAAGTAGGGGTTTCTGACAAAAAGTAAAAGGATGGGGTATCCGAAGAAAAATGAAAGCAAGTGGGGTACTACTCAGAAGAAAATATCGGCTGAAGTTGGACACAGAAAAAAAAAGAGTCCATTTATTTTACGACACGTGTCATAAAAGGATAGACAAGTCCGTCTCCCCTTCTCCCTATGTCGAGAAAATATTGGGTGGTCCCGAACCATTCATATGGCGCCACATATGAGGGGAGAGACAAAAGAGAGAAAGAGGTGAGAGAACGTCAGAGAAGTGGGCTCCAGTTTTCGTTCTTTGTCTGGCTTACCTATACACGGGACGCCATGTGGGTGGTCCGAGACCACGCTAACGTGGTGGTTCCGGACCACCCAATATTTTTCCCCTACCTCACCCTCTCTTCTCTCTCTGCACGTCTTCCCTTTCTCTCTCTCCTCCGCCTGACCTCTTTTCTCGTCTGTCTCCTTTTTTTTTTTTTTTTTTATGAAATTATTTTCTTCCTTTCAGTCCAGCGGGACGAGCACAAACGCGACCACCACCTCCTCACATCTAGGGGTGAGCATGGTTCGGATTGGTCCGAGCCACCCCCTAACTCTAGGATCAACTCATACAGTGTCGGTTCTCAATTTTTAGGATCGATGACCGACCTTATTGAGCCTGGGACCAAGGACCGGACCAATTCAATGGGTTCGGTCCGGTTCCAGGGTCAACTCGGGACCGATTGATAATTTTTTTTGGTCTTATTTTTTATACTCCCTAAAAAACAAACCTACAAATTCAAATTACGCATCCATCGACAATGCGACATTGTGCAACTAAATTATAAATACCAATACATATTTAGCAAATTTAAGATGATATAATAGAAATTTCGTACTTGCCAACCGCTCATCGAGATATGGGACGAGATGGAAATTTTTTGTAATCATCTATCTTTAATATTCATAACACCATATGCAAAGGCGTTTTCCTGCATTTAATCATATGAGTCCACTCAACCAAAATGAGCTTTACACCACTTGACAAGAAATCACAGTAAAGAACTGCAATACTACTCTACTCTTCAAAAACTTCTACCATTTGACACAAATTGAAAAACAAAGTGCAGCTGAAATTCATTAGTAATATACAATTAAACTATAAAATGTTCAAAATACTTAATATAAATCATGAATATATAACTTCACATCTTGTTAATTCACTTGAACTTCTAAACACCCGAAAACAAAATAAACGACACATAATTAATACTCAACAAAAGTTTTAAATTGAATTACTATTAGTGTTATTGATTGAACATTTCAATATAATTTAATATAACATACATTTTACTTAGGTTTAAATATATAATATAATATAATATAATATACGGGGTTAGTCCAAAGTTTGACCGACCCAAAACTTAGGGACCGATGACCAACCCGCACAGTGTTGGCCATGAATTTCGGGACCGGCGACCGACCTGGGCCTCTCGGGAACCGGACCAGGACGGGAGGGTTGGGCCGTCCAGAGTCGGTCCAGGATCAACCATAAACCACTGCTCACCCCTACTCACACCTGTCTCAGTCAACCACCTCATCGACGTCTCAGTCCTTCGTCGTCGAGCTCGAGCTCGGCCGGCGAACTTGAGCCTAAGATTTTGGATCTAAGTCGAGCGAGCCCTAGATTTGTGATCTAAAGCTCAGCTCGACATCAAATCCAGGTTGGTTCAATGTCGTGGTTCAAGGTCACCGAGGTCGGCTTAGGTAACAGCGAGGTGAAGGCAACAGTGTGGTTCGTCAACGCGCATAGGACCTCGACCTCCTGGTCGACGCGGATGCAAATGCAGAGGACGCGGGAGGAGTTGAACAAGAGGCGGTGGCGCTGGAGGTTGGAGAAGAAGCGGGTGAAGATGGAGGCAACGTGCCGGAAGCAATGGCGGTGTGTTTGAGGTCGGGCTCAAGGTTCAGGTCGAAGAAGGGAAAGTGGGTTAGGCGGAGGAGAGAGAGAGAGAGAAAGACGTGCAGAGAGAGAAGAGTAGATGAAACATGTAAAATGTTATAGAATTATATGAGAATTCACCTTTTTCAAAAAGCTAGAACACAAAACTTGTGAAATACTTAAATATGACAATCAAACTAAACATTTGTAAAGTGATAAAAGACGGCCACAGGCCTAATTTTTACTCTCGCCGGTCGCCCTTTCCATGCAAAACAAAATGTGGCTTATGTTGCACTGTTATCAAATGAAAGTAACGAAATGGTTATGCCAGCGAAGCTCTTTAATATTTGTAGCAGCCTAAGCCACACCCTTTCGAAAGGAAAATTCTAAACAAGGGCATGGCTGTTTTAAAATAGGGTTTAACCTCGCCTACTGATAAAATATTCGGATTGATCATAGTTATATTCATCCTAACACAACTTTAATTTTAAATTGATTAGACTAAAAATTTTAGAAATTAATTTTTTTAAGCAAAAATACAGAAATAAAAGTTCTGTTTTTAAAAGAAGGAAACATACAGGAGAGAGGAGCCCTCTCAATTGTGGTCGCCTCCCCCACCGCCAATGGGGCGGCGACCACAGGAGAAAGGCCTGTGTGTTTCCCCCTTTTCTTTTTTTTTGAAGTTATATTTTGTTTTAGTTTTGAAAAATAAAGAAAATAAAAAAATTAAAAATTTTAAAAAACGAAAATGCCTTTATCTAGCCATTTTTTGAAATTGATATGGCTATTTCAACTTTTTATTTAAAATAAGATTCACATTATGTTCTTATTTGAGAGGATGATAACACTTTAGGATCTTATTTAAAATAAGTATATTTTAGCTCTTATTTGAGAAGATAGGGCATTTTAGATATTTATTTGAAATTTTATTGGTCTTAAATTCCTAATAAAGGTAAAAAAGAATGGTTCGAGAAAAAAATGAGAGAGGGGCATTATTACGTGCACTCAGATGGCCGTTGAACTTTAATAGGTGCCGCATCCATCCTTTGATGTTCCCATTTAATAAAGAAGAGAAATGGGCTGGAGTGTTGATACTTGAGAACTTTTTCTCTAACCACAAATCAACTCTGGAAGTGGCCGGAAAACACTGCGAAAAACGACGACGGCCGTACTGGAAAAGAAGGCTTGTTGAGCTTCAAAATGAAGAAAGGTTGTTCAAGGGGAGGTGATTTCGTGGATGCGTGCGGAAGTCATCTTCCTTGGCATCTCCTGTCCCCTCACTTTCAGGGAGCTGGTCATTTAGGGGGAAAAGAAAACAACTAAAGAAGCCCGTCGGTTTCCTACGGATTCGAGCTGTCTAAGTCTACAGTTCTTTCGGACGAAAAAGTCAGTCGACCCTTTCTCTCATAAGTTGCCAACCGCGCCAGGCAACGGCAAAGTTGCAACTTCTAACAAACAAAAATGTTTGATATGGCTTCTGCGGCCAAAGATAGCAGGAATGGAGCATCCCGGAGGAAAATACAGATCAGAGGCGAGCTTCTTACAGTAATCTCCAATTTGGAAGTCAATATGCCGATCTTCTCCAAAGATTATGCACCTAGCAGTCGTTGCCGCCTCGCGTCCATGGTGCAGCATTGGAAAAGAGACGAGAAAGTGATCTGGCTTATTTTTAAAGAGAAGCCTCCGATGTCAAGCTCAAAACTGGACCTTATACGATGGTTTTAAAAAAGCATGAGAAATGTCTGGTGAGGATATGGCAGAGCAGAGAAGGCATTAAGAGGTCGCGCGAATCAAGGGAGGGCACTTGAAATCACAGGTATTACTGCCAACTTCTGCACTTTGATTCTAAAATCATATCGGTAATCACAAAAACTCTTATCTCACTCATCTCACTCATGGATGCTGACGGATTTGAGCTGCCTAAATCAATAGTCCTTTGGGACGAAGTGAGTCAGTCGTTCTCTTATAAGTTGCCAACGGGCGCAACTAACTGGAAAGTTGCAACTTCAAACAAATGTTTGGTATTCCATCTATAGCCAGAGATAGCAGGAATGGAAATTGCTCGTGGAAAGTCTCTCACACTTGCTGAGGGATCCTCATGTCGTCGGATGGAGACCATGAGATGTTTCTCAGTTTTAGAGGCAAGCTTAAACCATTACCGACGAACTCTACTTGGCCATTTCAACGCTGGGATAGGCATCCTTTAAGAAGACAAACATCTCCGTGTTCTTGAACAGATCGGAGGCAAGCTTGCGAGAGCAATCCCCAATTCGCAATGAGCTTTGCTAGCATAATAGTTTTTAGGTCATTATGAAAATAACGACTCCTTGTGAGTTAATAAATTTTTTTATTTATTTTTTTGTAATACAAAATAAGTTGCTCTTATAGTAAATTAAAACTTGCCATCCAATCATTTTTTTTTTTTTTGAAAATCTGCATGGTTGATTACTAATTTGAATAACTACTTAAATGTAAACTTCAACTGCCAGGAGTTGCTCTGGGTACCACCCTTTCCAAATAGGTGGATGCAGAATGGTCTGGGTGGAATTGAGGTGGGGACATTTAGTTTTAAGTGTGAGGTTTGAATCTCATGCTATGCCAAATGTGGATGGAGTAGAACAGACAAAGAAGATGTAAAAATCAATGTGTTTTAACCTAATTTAATGAAATTTCAAAATATTATCGAATGATTCAAAAATTTGAAAGCTAGCTTCAATTGTGAATAAGTGGGCTTGCACGAAATTAAATAGGTGGTGAGGTTGAAAATTTATTCAAACAATAGGTGGTGAAGTTGAAAATTAAATAGGTGGTGAGGTTGAAAATTTATTCAAACAATAGGTGGTGAGGTTGAAAATTAAAGGGTGGTGAGGTTGATAATTTATTAAAACAATAGGTGGTGAGGTTGAAAATTAAATAGGTGGTGAGGTTGAAAATTTATTAAAACAATAGGTGGTGAGGTTGAAAATTAAATAGGTGGTGAGGTTGAAAATTTATTAAAACAATAGGTGGTGAGGTTAAAAATTAAATAGGTGGTGAGGTTGAAAATTTATTAAAACAATAGGTGGTGAGGTTGAAAATTTATTCAAATGATAGATGGTGAGGTTGAAAATTTATTCAAACAATAGGTGGTGAGGTTGAAAATTAAATAGGTGGTGATGTTGAAAATTTATTCAAACAATAGGTGGTGAGGTTGAAAATTTATTCAAACAATAGGTGGTGAGGTTGAAAATTAAATAGGTGGTGAGGTTGAAAATTTATTAAAACAATAGGTGGTGAGGTTAAAAATTAAATAGGTGGTGAGGTTGAAAATTTATTAAAACAATAGGTGGTGAGGTTGAAAATTTATTCAAACGATAGATGGTGAGGTTGAAAATTAAATAGGTGGTGAGGTTGAAAATTTATTAAAACAATAGGTGGTGAGGTTGAAAATTAAATAGGTGGTGAGGTTGAAAATTTATTAAAACAATAGGTGGTGAGGTTGAAAATTAAATAGGTGGTGAGGTTGAAAATTTATTAAAACAATAGGTGGTGAGGTTGAAAACTAAATAGGTGGTGATGTTGAAAATTTATTCAAACAATAGGTGGTGATGTTGAAAATTTATTCAAACAATAGGTGGTGAGGTTGAAAATTTATTCAAACAATAGGTGGTGAGGTTGAAAATTTATTAAAACAATAGGTGGTGAGGTTGAAAATTTATTAAAACAATAGGTGGTGAGGTTAAAAATTAAATAGGTGGTGAGGTTGAAAATTTATTAAAACAATAGGTGGTGAGGTTGAAAATTTATTAAAACAATAAGTGGTGAGGTTGAAAATTTATTAAAACAATAGGTGGTGAGGTTGAAAATTAAATAGGTGGTGAGGTTGAAAATTTATTCAAACAATAGGTGGTGAGGTTGAAAATTAAATAGGTGGTGAGGTTGAAAATTTATTAAAACAATAGGTGGTGAGGTTGAAAATTAAATAGGTGGTGAGGTTGAAAATTTATTAAAACAATAGGTGGTGAGGTTAAAAATTAAATAGGTGGTGAGGTTAAAAATTAAATAGGTGGTGAGGTTGAAAATTTATTAAAACAATAGGTGGTGAGGTTGAAAATTAAATAGGTGGTGAGGTTGAAAATTTATTCAAACAATAGGTGGTGAGGTTGAAAATTTATTAAAACAATAGGTGGTGAGGTTGAAAATTAAATAGGTGGTGAGGTTGAAAATTTATTAAAACAATAGGTGGTGAGGTTGAAAACTAAATAGGTGGTGATGTTGAAAATTTATTCAAACAATAGGTGGTGATGTTGAAAATTTATTCAAACAATAGGTGGTGAGGTTGAAAATTTATTCAAACAATAGGTGGTGAGGTTGAAAATTTATTAAAACAATAGGTGGTGAGGTTGAAAATTTATTCAAATGATAGATGGTGAGGTTGAAAATTTATTCAAACAATAGGTGGTGAGGTTGAAAATTAAATAGGTGGTGATGTTGAAAATTTATTCAAACAATAGGTGGTGAGGTTGAAAATTTATTCAAACAATAGGTGGTGAGATTGAAAATTTATTAAAACAATAGGTGGTGAGGTTGAAAATTTATTAAAACAATAGGTGGTGAGGTTGAAAATTTATTCAAACGATAGATGGTGAGGTTGAAAATTTATTCAAACGATAGATGGTGAGGTTGAAAATTAAATAGGTGGTGAGGTTGAAAATTAAATAGGTGGTGAGGTTGAAAATTTATTAAAACAATAGGTGGTGAGGTTGAAAATTAAATAGGTGGTGAGGTTGAAAATTTATTAAAACAATAGGTGGTGAGGTTGAAAATTAAATAGGTGGTGAGGTTGAAAATTTATTAAAACAATAGGTGGTGAGGTTGAAAATTAAATAGGTGGTGATGTTGAAAATTTATTCAAACAATAGGTGGTGAGGTTAAAAATTAAATAGGTGGTGAGGTTGAAAATTTATTAAAACAATAGGTGGTGAGGTTGAAAATTTATTAAAACAATAGGTGGTGAGGTTGAAAATTAAATAGGTGGTGAGGTTGAAAATTTATTAAAACAATAGGTGGTGAGGTTAAAAATTAAATAGGTGGTGAGGTTGAAAATTTATTAAAACAATAGGTGGTGAGGTTAAAAATTAAATAGGTGGTGAGGTTGAAAATTTATTAAAACAATAAGTGGTGAGGTTGAAAATTTATTCAAACAATAGGTGGTGAGGTTGAAAATTTATCAAACAATAGGTGGTGAGGTTAAAAATTAAATAGGTGGTGAGGTTGAAAATTTATTCAAACAATAGGTGGTGAGGTTGAAAATTAAATGGGTGGTGAGGTTGAAAATTTATTCAAACAATAGGTGGTGAGGTTGAAAATTTATTAAAACAATAGGTGGTGAGGTTGAAAATTTATTAAAACAATAGGTGGTGAGGTTAAAAATTAAATAGGTGGTGAGGTTGAAAATTTATTAAAACAATAGGTGGTGAGGTTGAAAATTTATTCAAACAATAGATGGTGAGGTTGAAAATTAAATAGGTGGTGAGGTTGAAAACTTTTGAAATTAATTTCATTTTTTGGGAACAAAATAAAGAAATTAATTTTATTTTTGGTTGTCAAGAGATGTTCAAGATTTTGATTTTTGAATAATCATGTATTGCCATGTCTCACAAAATTTATCAATACATTACATTGTGAAAATGAGGTATTCGATTTTTTTTTTTTTAATTTTGACAAAATTGTATTCATTTTGTTAAACGATGAATATATCTTTTCATGATTGCGAGTGTGAAAAATATTTTATACCTACATTCGTTTTGCCTGGTAATCAAGACGTTTAAACTGTTCTTTTTACAATGGATGTAAAGATGTTTTATATTGATGAAGTGTAAGTATCTTTTCTCTTTCTTTATTTTTTTTCATTTGATTTACTGTTTTTTTCCTTTTTAATTTAAAGATCCGCCAAAGGGGATTCCAGTGGTGAGACAACGCCGTTTTATCCTCCCATTTTCCTTGGTTTTAAACCCGTGATCTTCGGCCGAAAAAACCCGTTGTCACTTCCGAACAAAAAATGAAAAGAACATACAGGAGTTCGCCGGTGAATTACCCTACAGTCGTCCCCCATTGGCCAGAGCCTTCACCTCTTCCCCCTCTCTCTCTCTCGATAGTCGGGGTCATTTGAGAGGCGCACGGTCTTGGTAATTTGGGAGGCACTGTTTCTTCTGCATTTTCACAATTGTTTCGGCCAAGAATTTTTTTCTTTTAAAAATACAGGAGTTCGCCGGTGGCTTCTAAGAGGCAAATCTACTCGGAAAAGTTTGTTTTGGATTTTCAGTACCAATATATCCTGCGAGCCTTTAATCTCGTTTGGGCCAAGTACAGAAAGTTTCTCTAATCCATTAATCGCCAAAGAAACTAATCTCCTCTTTTCTTTATCAATTTTATGAGCAGACTGGGGATTGTTGCGGACTTCTTGTTGCACTTAGCAGTCGTCGGAATCATGAGTGGAACTGCGATTATGATATGCCTGCAACAGTTGAAGGGCAACTTTTGGACCGACTTACTTCTCCACCAACACGGGCGTGATATCTATCTTGCATGCCGTGTTCAAGCGCCAAGACGAGGTGCGCGACAATTCCGTGATTAAATTATCTCCATTCATTTGCTTTCCTTGGGTTTTAATCATTTTTACTGGTGACGATGATACAATCAAAGTCAAATTAGTAACGTGTATTTTAACTTAATGTAATGAGATTTTAAAACTATTACCGAACAGGGGAAACAAAGTTTGAAAGTTGGCTGGAATTTGTGAAAAAGTGGGGGTCGTATGAAGAGAAAAAGATAGTGGGGCAAAATTTTTTAAACGATTTTCAATTTTGGTGCTTAAGATTATGATATTCGAGTTAACTTGGATAGCCATGCCTCCAGCAAAATTTATAAAGACTCAAAGTTATGTAATGATGAACATATATTGAAAACGGAATTAATAGAAATTAGACATTCGTTTTGCCTAGTAATAAAGACGTTTAAACTGTTCTTTTTTAAATGTTATATGTTGACGAAGTTTAATTATCTTTTCTCTTTCCTTATTATTATTTTTTTTTTTTCATTTGATCAATTGTTTTTTCCTTTTAATTTAAAGCAAGCGGGATTCCGCTGGTAAAACGGCACCGTTACTCCTACTCCCAACAGTGCTGTCATCCTCTCCTTTTCCATGGTTTTAAACGCGTTATCATGAGATTCGATGTCCCCACTGGTCACCAGAGCCTTCCCCTTTTCCCCTCTGTCTCTCTTGTCTTCTCCTCATTCACTCCCTCATGTGATGCGAATGACACCATAATTTTAGATAAACAATTGAGTGGTTGGACTCCTTTACTGATGGAAGATCAGGTTAAATCAAGTTTGGATGGGTGAGTTCCAGTGTAACATTTGGGCTTCGTCTCTTTCGGTACCCAAAATGATGATAATAATTATAATTGCTACCATACCCTTGTTTTAGCAAATCTTTGCTTAACGTTTCTGACTTAAGATATCGACTTATTGCAGAGTCTGAGCTTTGTACCACCAATTAAAAACGCCATCTTCGGGAGCTCAAAGCACATAGCGATTGGGACCGTGGCTGCAGCTTCACTGTTTCCAGCTGTCACCATTCAAAAGAACATGTCGCGGGACACTGACCCCAACTTGTATCTCAACTCGATCTTCACTGGAATCTTCCAGTCAGTCTTAGGGTTCTTAAGGTATGTATATATGGGCGATCGCACAAATTTTCTTCTTTAATTCATTAAATATCGAACAAACTAATCTCACCTCTTCTTTATCGAATTTATGAGCAGATTCGGGATTGTTGGGGACTTCTCGTCGTACTCAGCAATCGTCCGTATCATGAGTGGAACTACCACGATAATATGTCTGCAACAGTTGAAGGGCATCTCTGGACCGACTCACTTCACCAAGACGGACGTGATACCTCTCTTGCATGACGTGTTGAAGAACCGAGACGAGGTGCGCGACAATTCAGTGATTAATTATCTCCATTCATTTGCTTTGCTTGGGTTTCAAGGATTTTTACTAGGGACGATGCGACAAAAAGTTATGTAGACGATAACTTAGATGAAAAAAACAGGGAACAAAAAGAAATGAAATGAAATACAAGAGATTCCTGAAATAGTTTCATTATCACCAGAGGTATAATAAGGTAAATGAGATCATACGTAGTATAGCTATGGACCGAACAAAGACATACATGCGGTGAATGATTGAAGTGTGACTAGGACGAACCTCTTTAAGATGACACATGCGGAAGACCAAAGGGAAAAAGTCTTGTGGAGCCCAACATAAGACTGAATTCTTGGCTTTAAATTTTACACTTTCCTTTATGTTAATTGGAAACGTAAAAGATAACTATAGGTTTGTTTTATTTTCTCTTTTCTCGGTATATGCTGATTTAAAAAGGTTATTTTACGGTTCCCCTTGGATGGTTAGGCCTGCATGCAAATGGGGCACCTCGAGAGCTATGCAATAGGCCCCATCTAGATGCTGCATAGGGCTAGAATTTTATGATTTCTCGAGGGAGGAAACTTGGCTTTTTCACACTGGCACTAGCTATTCAAGAAGAGGAATGGGTCATTTTGTGTGAAGTAAATAAGGAAGTTTGCTAGGGTTTCCATGATTTTGTTTAATGAGAGAGTAGCCATGGAAAGAGATTTGTTTTTGTAAATGTGAGGAAATATATATATGGGGGGGGTTAAAGGGTCAATCTTGGAAGGAAAAAGTTAGGTATAAATCAAATTCAAGCTCTGTTATATGATGTCAAGGACTCTTCCCGCCTCCTCCCAAGTACAAATTATGTGAAAGGAAAAAAAAATCGAGACTATTAAAGAATGAGATAGATAAGGAATTAAGGTGAATAGTATACATGATAGCCAGTTAAAAATTCGAAAAATTGAATCAATGAATATCATGTATAGAAAGATCTGCGCTGAGTTTTGGTAGAATTTGAAAGTGTTGCATATGTTAACAAACGTCAATTGGACTGAGTCGGAAAGGAAGTGAGAATGAGCGAGCAGTCCTAGCAAGCTCTTGTGCCGTTGCCATTTAATAGGCGTAGAGGACCACCTAATCATGACCGACCTAAAATGTCGTATTACTGATTTTTACTTCTATTATGATGGGGGCAGAATCTGAAATGAAATCGAGTCTCACTCCAAGTCATGATTAGGCCCCGGTGGCAAATTACGAGAGGCGTGATGGGTTGAGGGACATTGCCTACGGTTTAGTGGAAATCCTTGGTGTTGCACGTGAGCAATCAGAGCGCAATCAGCGGAATAAGGTAGAATCTTATAGTTGAGATAGGAAGCGCGATCGTACAATAATCTATGATATTTTGCGAATAAAGTAGAATCTATGTTTAGGCGTTAAACATGACCTGCTATTGACTTATCATGGCCTCTTTCGGTTGTTTTCCATTATATTGGGGGAAAAAAGAACCAAATGTCCAAGCTTAAAGCTTGCATTTTTGTCAAGCTAATATTGTTAATCGTTCCGGAACTGTCGATTAAGAATTGTGGTCCTGCAAAACTATTAAGGTAAGGTTATTTCTCCCAACGAATTCGGTGCTGTATATCACCATTAAGCTTTTTTTTATTAAAAGTAAATAAGACGGGTATGAATAATTATGACTATGCTTTGCATGTTACTGCTTTTATATAAAGTTTGAAGCAAAGTTTTCCCAATTTGTTTGACTTTAGTGGGGGTAGTGTGTGTCCACTGTCCTCATAATTTCAATAATTGTTACAAAGGCCCGCCGCTCGATAATTCCTTTACCAGTTCCCCTCTGTCATTGCTGTCACTTCTTTCATCGAGAGCAATGTCGACGTCACCGCGAAGCTCCTTGCCATCTTCGCTGGCAGCGAACAACACCACTGCACAGCCACTGGCCGCCACCACCCCGGCATCTCCATCCCCTCAACCCCATTTGGCCGCACCTACTTCGCGTTCGCGCACCATATCGAGGATTACTTTTGTTGGAGGGGTGCTCCTGGCGAAGGCGTTGGCGTTGATATGCTTGTTGTTTAGTTGTTTTCAGAGAAGGGGCCCGCGGCTTCCCTCTGCATCCCCTAGCATTCCTCCCAGTTCCAGCAAGCGCATTTTCACTCTTGAGGAAGTTTGGAAGTTGACCAATGACTTCTCACAGGCAAATCTACGCGGAAAAGGTGGTTTCGGGTCTGTGTACCACGGAGTCCTTTCTGACGGGAAAGAAGTAGCGGTGAAGCGACTCATCGGAGGAAGCAATGCGAATGAACTTGGGTTTAGGGCTGAGGTCGAAACATTAGATTGTATTCAACACAGGAATATCGTTTCTTTGGTTGGATTCTGCATCAACGAGCCCGAGCGTGTGCTCGTGTACGAGTATGTGCCTAATGGGTCCTTGGAGTTCCGCTTACATGGTGAGTTTTCATTTTATGTGAAAAAAAAGAAGAAGAAAGGGAATGCTAATCATAGAACTTTGAAAGGATTCTGATGGAAAGTGATCATTGCAGGACATGGACAGCCAACCCTAGCTTGGAAGGTCAGAATGGGAGTTGCTGTTGGCTGTGCCAATGGATTGGCGTTTCTTCACGAGCATGGTAAGTTTCAGTCGTAGTTTTGTCTTATCATTTTAATTGGATTGATAGTTGATTAAAACTGTATAAATGAGAAAATTAGTTGTGCAGGTATCGTCCACTGCGATATCAAGCCAGACAACATACTTTTGAGCTCTGAATTTGAGCCAAAGGTAAAACCAAAACTTATGTGATAAATTTGAGAATGGGAAGTTGATATTTCCGACCTTAATTGCTTTACTCTCTCAGATTGCTGATTTCGGACTTGCGAAATTTACTTCTGAATCAAATCATCGCACCTCGGGTGGGGTGCAGACCCCAAGTTTCGATACTCTTTCATTTGGTATCCTCCTCCTGGATTTGGTTACGGGCTGCAAAAATCAAATTGGAAGCGCCTCTTTAGTAAGTCATGCAATTCTCACGTTCGCAATCATAGCCAAGCTGGCCTTACTATGGGATTCCGAATTCGATATCTTTAGTCGTTGAATCGCAATGTTGAAATAGAATCATTGTTGTGATTCACAGATGAGGCCTCGTCTCGCACAAGCTCTGAGAGTTGGATACTTTGCCTCTCTTGTTGATTCTAGGCTGCAGAACGATTATATCCACAGCGAGATGACTCGAATGGTGGCCTGTGCTGCTGCTTGCGTTCGTAAATTGGCACAGCGTCGACCGACAATGAGTCTGGTAAATATTTCAGTAGCCAGAGCTTAATCTTTCTTTCGTAGTTATCCACTTGCTACGTCCATGTAATGACACAGCTATTTTTGTGTCTAGTTCATTGAAGATCCATATCCATTAGGCTATATGGAAATAGGAATTCTGATACTCAGCTTTTGAAAAATTGAGCAGATTGCTCAAGTCCTTGAAGGGCATCAATCCGTCGCCACCCTTGATGATGGGATCAGAGCCGGGCTGAGTAACCTTGACCTCGAATATGGCAATGCCCATTACGGGGAAGCAACAGGTGAATGTGGCCGGTATCCATCTGGCTCGAGTGGCGCTGGTCCTAGCCGCCAAACACCCGGAGACCTGGAGATGGGAAGGACGGTGGTCTTCGACAGTTCCTAAACCTCCTTGTTTTTGCGCTTCACCGCAGATATAGCAAGATAGGCCCGGACCTGCCAAAATATCTGGTGTAATAGAATTTGTGTCCTGAACTTGGTTGTTGGCGTTAGTTCATTCTGTGTGATAGCAAATTAATTAAAGACCAAGCCATAAGCGAGCCATCCTGGCAAAGCTTCGAGCGCCACGTGCCGTGTGGGGGTGCAGATGACCTTGTGGGGTTCGCATGCGATTTCTCGTATGTCGCGAGAGGGTTAATGAGCGTCGCACACGAGCGACAACAATGAGCAGGACTATGATAGGACAAGCAGCCGAATCCAGCCAGTACTCGATGCCAAATCACAGGTGAGAGGTGTTAGGTTGTCCGAAGTAGTTGGGCGAGAGGCGTCCGCGTCCTCACGCAATGTGCAAACTTGGAGCCCAATCGCCAAATCGCTCCCAAATGTCCGCAAACGAATGGATGGAGGAGGGAGTTCTTACAATGAGAGAGGTATGACGGGAAACGAAAACGGTCTTGCTCCGGGTAAATCCATGGTTGATGTTACGTCGCGAGGACGTCTTGCTTACCACATTCCAACTCGATAATTGATGTGAGACGAGCTACAAAACAAAATAGAAGGGAAATGCTTCCTCCTTCCTGACATTTTCATTTCCCAATTATTTTTGGCTTCTGGTTTCATCCCTTTTTAGCCCCTGGTTTTGCACAACCACACTCCTTTGGGGCTCTATCGCAAAATAGTGATGATGAGCTGGAGCACATACTTTTGCTTGCTTTATGCTGTTAATGAAACGCGACATTGTTCCCGACGTTCTTTTTTGCTCAATAGTCATGCGATTCTCATCAACTCTAAAGGTAGACTTTGTGAAGAGGCTCCGAATTTTGAGCGGAAGCAATCGAGTAGCCGCTTTGAGTTTTCGGATTTCAGCTCAGAGTGAAACACAGTTTAATTTCGAGCTATTGATTAGTGCGGCCTTTGAGTACGCGAAATTAGGATTATCAATTCAAAAGGTCTAAATCTTAAAGGTGAAGAGGAGCACATGATTCTGACAAACACTATAATTGATGAAGCAATTTCAACACACCATCTCTTTTTCTCTCTTCCCCCAAATGACATAAAAAGAAGAGAATAATCAAATCTCAGAAGATAAGGAACCTAAAAGTTTACCCCAAATATTGCGGGAACGATTGATCTATAAAAAGATTTGACCCATGACAATGTTCATGCATGTATGACTGGCTCTGCCTTTCCATGTATCACCATAACACAATGCACCGAAAGCACAAAGTATGCAAAACCCATCGTCCTTGCCAATAATAACCTTAGAAGGCATTTTTGGGGAATGGCTTTGTTAGTAACATGTTAATACAAAGGTTAAAAAAAAAAAAAAAAAAAAAACTGTAAAAATATTGAAATATCAATGCACAACGTGGGGAATGGCCTCTAAGTGCGTGTACATAGGATTACCGATTCAAAAGGTCTAAATCATAAAGGGGAAAAGGAGTATATGCATATAAGATTCTGGCAAACACTATATTTGATCAAGTAAATTTGATACGCATTGTCTCTCTCTCCCCCCAAGTGGCATAAAAAAAAGAGAACCGATCAATCTTGGAATATAGGAAACACAAAAGTTCACACTTGGGGTAAAAGGATACTGCGAGAGGGATTGATCTATAAGAAAACATTGACCCATGACAGTGTTTATACATGTTTGATTGGCTCTCTTTTTCATGTATCACCACAACACAATGGCCTGAATGCGCAAAGTGAGAAAACTCATCGTACTTGCCAATAATAACCTTAGTAGGCATTTTTGGGGAATGGCTTAGTATTTGTTAGTAACATGTTAACACAACAGTTAAAAAACAGACTCTAAAAATATTGAATTGTCAGTACACAATGTGGGGAATGGACTTTGAGTGTGTGTACATAGGATTACCAATTCAAAAGGTCTAACTCATAAAAGGGAAAAGGACTATATGCACATAAGGTTCTAGCAAACACTATAATTAATAAAGCAATTTTGATATGCGTTATCTCTCTCTCTCTTTCCCCCAATTGGCATAAAAAGAAGAGAACCAAACAATCTTGGAAAATAAGAAATGCAAAAGTTCACATATGGGGTAAAAGCATATCGAGAGGGATTGATCCGTAAGAAAACATGATCAATGACAGTGTTTATACATGTCTGATTGGTTTTGATTTTTCATGTATCACTACAACACAATGCACCGAATGCATAAAGTGAGCAGAATGCATAAAGTGAGCAAAACCCATCGTCCTTGTCAATAATAACCTTAGTAAGCCTTTTTGGGGAATGGTTTAATATCCGCTAGTAATATGTCAATACCACGGTCAAAATCTAACACTGAAAATATTGAACTGTTAATGTTATCTGATTAAATATATCAAAATTAATTTTTCCTTTTCCCTTTGGCTTTTTCTGGGTTTCTTTGCTAAAGCGCTGAGACGTGTATAGGTGGATCGGGCCAATCTAGAATCTCCTTTTTATTATTATTATTTTTGCTTTTTCTCTATTCAGTCCAAACGGCGAATGTCGCGCCTCCAATTACGCGAGATAGTACAATAATAGCATGGCCATGCGCAACTTTTTGTGGTCCCCGCCCACACCAAAAGGAGACAGCCTGCGGGTTTTTTGCCCGTTCGAATACTTTACTCTCCGTTTTCCTGTCTCATTTCTTAATTCTATTTATTCTCCCTTTTTTAAACTTTAGAATATGTATATCCTTCCAATATAGATGAAACTCTCTTCATTATTATTATTTAGATACGGCGGCATGCGAAAATGATGCAGATGTTTCCTGGTTACAGCATAAAGAGCCCCTTTTTTAATTAGTGGAAAAATATTTTTTCCTAAATCTGAATTAGCTAATTTCGGCCGGTCAATTAACCGTTTGACTTCCAATGTAGTTAACTGCCTTCTTTTATTGCTAAATGTGCCTTCACATAGTTGAAGCAGTCTTCCCAAGATGCTTGGCAATAGACTAGAGGGCATTCTTTTCTTTTAATCATTTTCATGGTAGAACTGCCCGGAAAATTTATAATTGAAGAATCTCACTAGCTTTTTTCCTTTAAAGTAAAGAGGGTTTCTTTTTTCTCCCTCTGTTTTTCTTTTGATCAAAGCCTTCTTCGTTGCAAAGCACATCTGGAAATGTCATGTTCAACTGATTTGTAAAAGGGAAAGAAAAAGTAGGTTAAGGGTAACTTTTGTCGATTATAAATTTATAAAATAGGGGTTCTAAATATCTTATAATTGGGATACGATATGATAGTATAATATCTTTTAGGAAAATGCCAATTAAATATTATAATGCTTTTGAAGTATTGCTATCTAAATGACTCTATTTCATAGCAATATAGATACTTTGATATGTAACGTACCAATAAAATTAATATTACAATTATTGTTAAAGTGTTCGTGGAACGTGAAGTGATTTTATGTTTTTGGTCTGAAAATGTTGATACATATCTTTTTGGATATGTTCATTGAAAGTCTTAAATTTTATTATGAAAGTACAGTTAAGTTCTAAAACTTATAAAAAGTGCAATTAAATCCTAAAAATTGTCATGAATGTGCAATCAAATCATTCTATTAACTACATCCAATTTAATTTACAAAAATTTCTAACGTGGCTTTGTTTAATATTTTCTCTCTCCTATGTGGCTAAAATGATAGAGTTTTGGCCCAAAATATGATTTTTAATATAATATTTACTTAAACTAGATTAAAAATAGGCTAAATTAAAAAAAAAAAAAAAGAACAACCAACATCAAGGGATGAAGGGTTGCATCCCTTGTCGCCGCCACCACACCATTGCTAGGAAGGGCAAGTGACGATGGGGCAATGGTCGGCAAGGATGCCTAGGCCCTAGCCAAGGGACAACGACCCTCATCGACTACAGGCGAAGGCCACTAGTGGCAGTCAACCCCAGCAAGTGGCGACCCCTGGCTAGAATTGGGTGAGGGCTAGCAACCCTCACATGATCTAGGTGAGGGTTGCAGATGATGAGGCCCTTGCCTACAGTTGGCAAGGGTTGTAGCTCTCACCGTGGTTGTTGTTGTTGTTTTTTTTTAGGTTATTTTTAATTTAATCTAAGTAAAAATTATATTAAAAATCAGATTTGGGCCAAAACTATAGTTTTGGCCACATCATCATCACGTGAGAAAGAGAAAATATTAAACAAAGACATGTCAGCATTTTCCGTTAATCAAATTGGGCGGAGTTATTCGAAAGATTCAATTGCAATTTTGTGATAAGTTTTAATACTTAATTGCATTTTTTGCAAGTTTTAAAAGTCAATTGTATTTTCGCAATAAGTTTTAGGACCTTCAATACACATATGCTTTTTCTTTTAAAGTGTTTTTAAATGGTTAACGTACTGCACAAAATAAAACAACATTCCAAACTGCAGATTTCATGTAAAATAGTGCATTTTGATATCAAGATATAGGAAAACGAGCTAAACATGATAGTTAACTTGAGACGGGCTACTAATCATACTTAAATATCTCTAAAACATATCTTACGTAACCAAATACGTATGTACAGAGCAGAACGTACTTGTTCGACCGAGGCTTCTTGTGATCAGAAGCAGCGAAAGTTGGCGCTTTTGGGTCATCCATTTCAGCCAATTTCTTTTAGGATTCTCACCATCACACAGAGAAGAATGAAGGAAACTGCAAGTGATGGAGAGAGAGAGAGAGAGAGAGAGCGAGATGGGGATGTCAGGTGGTTGCATGCATATATAGCCGAGCCAGATTGCATGAAAAGTCAAAATAGGAAGAAATTGGGATAATTTTATTTCTGAACTTAAATTAGTGGAATGATATTATTGAATATTTTCATATAATTTGCGAATTAAATTTAACATACATAAAAAAATTCATAGATCATATTGGATAAATTAAAAATTATAGAACACATTGTATCTTGGGATCATTTTTGTCAATATTCCAAAGAAACACAAAAGGCTGTGAGGATAAGAGAGAGGGAAAAGCTTTAGACTAGATATTCTTGCACGCAGTGAGTGCACGTGAACCTGATTCATCCAACTCGTAAAATTACACGGTTTTCAACTTTTCATACGAGACGTACGTCAAGCTTACATGTTTGTCGGAATCGCTCTTGGTTGGGCCACCGTAAAAAGCTAATCTCTCTCTCCATTTTTTTTTTTTTTTTTTTGTGGGGTGGCTCTCAAGATGCTCTCTTTAATACAGAGCCGGTCATACCAAATGGTGTGGAGCGATCGATCCCACTGAGATGAAAAGCGACAACAAGTCTCTTGTAACGTAGTGCAAAAGTGGAGGACAACATTGGAAATTCGCACTCCAAAAGTAAGAGGACCACCCCCGCGGTGGGTGGGAAAGCGGGGCACCGACTTTGGGGACGACCCGTCCCCTGTCGATAGCGAAAGATGCCTTGGATTCCTCCCTTTTATTCCCTTTCTTTGGATCATGTCAATGGAAAAGAGTGTCCCAAAGGTATGATGTGGATCAACCTTCGTCAAGCATTGGATTCTTCCCTTGGATCGACTTTAATCAATTATTGTCCCGTGAGTGGATTTCCAAAGTAAAAGCGGGGATCCGGCTTTGTGGGTCAATCTGCCCCTGTGGAGATCAAAAGGACTTTGATTCTTCCCTTCTTTTTTCCCTCTTTTTGGATCTTATCAATGGAAAAGGAATGCCCAATGATGTGAATCAACTTTAGTCAATTATTGTCCCCTGAGGGGATCTTGTAGGTGAATCATTTACACCCCTACGGCCACCGGCCAAATGAAGAAGAAGCAAAAAAAAAAAGAGAAAAATCAGAAAAATAATGCAAAATTCAAAAGATATAAAAAAATTAGTAAAGATTATTCACGTCAATACTAACAATCCTACACATGGCATTGCTAGATTCACGTTAAGAAATTCCAAAAAATTAATTTGGATGGATTGAATTAAGAAAATTAAAAAATTTAAAACTAAATCGACAAAAAATGCAATAGATTTAAGACTTTTCGTACAATTTTCCCTTGGTCACAATCCATCCTATCATGCTAGTAAAAGGGACTTGAACGCACTTTTTGGGAACTAAATAAGTTCACCCACCCTCTTAATGAGTCAAGGTACGGTTTTTTGGACGTTGGACTTAGCCGAATCAAGTTGCTAAATTTTCTTAAGTTGAAAACTCTGGGACAAGATCCTGACTTCAAGGAGAAATGCATAACGAAATTCGTAATTATAGTAACACAATATTATGATCAAAATTACAATCAATCAGAATTACAATAGGAGAGATACACAGAATTAGGAAATATATACCTTACATTTAAGGCATGCCTTCTTAAAAATTTGCAACTATAAATAGATGATGGGGGTAGAGTCAAGTCTTCATAATTATAGAGTCAAACAACTCAAAATTGATATAGGAAAATTTAGAAAGACGGAAATATGGAAAAGTGTTGTCCACTTTTAGGTTGTCCTCAATCCTTGTTCATACAAAGACGGGAAATAGACCTTCATCGTGAGCTCGACGCCAAGTCACTAAACGCGGTCTTAAGTATGAGTACCCAAGCCATTGAGCTTTCCCCTTTGCCTTTTGCATCACGCACCAACGTCCCGAGCCTAGATTTTGCTTCGCTAACCATGGGCAACCTTGGTTACAGTGTTTGCCCACGGGGGGGCCATGACATGTGGTCGCGTGCCTCAAGGAGAGACACAATGACACAAATCGTGGGTTAGTCGATGGGCAACACCTGGGCGCGATGGGCGGAGGGTGAGAGTTGATTAGACCTACCAATACATGCACAGAGAGAGATATATGAGACTCGACCATTACGACGACAGGTTCATCTAAAGTTTTAAACTAACCAAACAGTGCCATCCTTTCTTACTCCACCAATCCACATAAGACGAATTTCACCGCTAAATGGAATACCTTTAGTATTACCCTTTGAACACGATAATGGCTGAACCTCACACAAGTTACAAGTCTCTAAATTATATAGCCAGGAGCAATAACACAATTCCTACTCTAAAATTTGTTGGCCAAAACTAGAAAGAACCAACCAAAAAGCGAAGTTTGTCACTGGCGCCTTTGGGCCTTTCACAAAGAGAGAAACTGGCTTCCAACACGAGAAAACTGCAATATACAGGTTCTTTGCCTACGAAGCAAATGCTTGACGATGATGGCAGCACTACGGGGCCTAAGATAGAGGAGCAAACAGTTGGCGGTAAATTTTTAGGCATTACAATAAATAGATAAATAGATCTTTTAAGCTTTTTAGCTACAAGAAGAGCAAACGTTGCTTGGTGGAATGGGGAAGGACAAATCAATTGAGGATGGTGGTGGTGATCCTAAAGTCAGTGCACTTTTTTGCACAAACTCCTCATACCCTAAAAAAAATGACATTGGAAATTCATGAAGCACGGGCTTTTTCGACTAATATGAACACAACACAAATGGTAATGCAAATGACTCATTCAAAGCCATCTAATTTTCTATTAAAATAGAATTACAGATGATGGTGGTGAAGAAGAGTGTTGATCTCAATCATCCACACTTTACTTGTGTAAAGGACATTTTTTCTCGGCAAAGTTGCTAAACTGTCGTGACTTAGTATTGTCTCCACAAGAAAATAGCATTAAAAAATTCATAGGGTAAAACCCTAAGAGTTTATTCAATTTTGATTCCAATTTTCATCAATTTTACATTTTTTATGCTAAACTAGAATTACTATTAAAATATAGTAAAATTACTCAAAATCTAATTACAAATTTTTTCCTATCTAAATTTTTTAATTCCGAAAAATGGGGACTCAAATTGTCGAGAGACTCGGTTCGGATGTGGGTCTCACCCGGACCTTGGGTTGATTGTGTAAAGATGAGCATTAGGTTACTTTAAGCTTGTTTCTTTTTTGGTTCTCAAGAACAAAAAGGTTTCTTTCATTTTTTTTTTTTTTTACTTCTTATTTCTATTCTAAATCTATTCTTTAGCCATTGATCTACTCTGGGGGATAGAAGAAAAACTAATGTACATAAACAGATCTCTGCTCTGAGGAAGAAAAGAACAGAAAAATAGAGAAATTGAAATGTTACCAAATATGTCTTCCCTCACTCAAGCCGTGTGCAAAAACAATCAAATTTGTATACCTCTTTCATTAAATAATTCAAGGGTACAATCGTAGGGGACTGATTATTGGAGATTTGAGGAACACCTTACGAGAAATTATGAATTGGTTGAATCCATACGTTTCGGCATGTAAAATTTGTTTTGACTCAAAGCGGTTGGTATAGGGTGGTTGGCATTTGGACGAGTGATGTCTAGTTACTGAATTGGAAATCATTAAATGCCCTGGAATATCGAACGTTACATATGCTTAGTCCTCTAAAACCACCAGAGGATGGACGCTCCTTATATGCAAGAGGGTGAGAGAATTGCTCGATCACGCATCGGTCACTAATGATTAATAAAACGCTGAAAAGGTTTTAAGAGGGAAAAATTACAAAAACAGTTTTAAACCTATTACAATTTTTTCAATTCAATCCTTAACATTTTTTTTGCCAATTTAGTCATAAACATTTGACATTTGTACCAATTTAGTTGATCTAGCCAAATTTAACCAATAAGCACTAATGTGACAATTTTTTAATATTTTTCTTAATCTTTTTTTTTTCATTTCCTTCTTCCTCTAGCCGGCAAGGTCCACTAGTGAGACGTCACCCTCGCCATTGCTAAGCAAGGGCGATGCCTTCCCAATGGACCTTGCCCAAATCTGGTGAGGTCATGCCTCGCCATAGCCGGGCAAGGTTGAGCTCTCCCAACAACGGCAAACACGAGCTCCACCATGGCTACGAGCGAAGTTTACTAGCAAGGCTCGCCTTCACCGTCATTAGGTGAGGTCGAGCTCACCCAATGATGGTGAGGCCAACCCTTGCCCAACAAAGGCGATAGTGAGGGTGACGCCTCGCCAGCGGTGGCTGAGGCTTGCCCTCACCAATGGCCGGTGAGGATGAGCCTTGCCAATGGTCGGCAAGGTTGACCTTGCTTGCCATAACCTTTGGCCAATCGTTGGACCAGCCAAATGATGAAAGAAAGGAAAAAAAATAAAAGGAAAATGTATTTTAAAAATTGTCACGTCAGCATTGGTCGGGCGGCTAGTGCCGATCAATGTCTACATGAGCGTTGGTTGGCTAAATTTGGCCAAATAAACTAAATTGACACAAATATAAAATATTTAAGATTGAATTGACAAAAAAAGGGTTTATGTTTGAATTAAAAAATTACCATAAATTTAGGACTGTTTTGGTAATTTTCTTGTTTTAAGATTATATGAGAAACAACTCACCACCCATCAATCATGAAAATGTATTGCATCAATGACATAGTGCAACGACCGAATTCAAAGCAAGTGATCTTTAAATTTAGACACTATCTTGAATGACAAGCATATCGCTCGAATGATGTGATTAGTCACTCGCTCCTCGTCAACTTATGACGGACATGTAAATCACTTTTCCAACAATCATACATGTCACAACCTAAATTTCAGGTGAACCACATAAGATTAGGCTAATGGACTACTAAGTCTAATTTAGCTCGGTTTCTCTCAAGCCCATATTAATTCGTGATTTAGGTTCAAGTTTTTGACATGCAAGTGGATTTTATCTAGAGTCGCCACTAATTAGTTTATGGTAGGTCAATTAGATACCTAAATAAAATAATGGGAGAATTATTTCTTCTACAAACCAGAAACTTTGGGTGTGGGGACTTGGTTACACTAGATTTTTCTAATATCCTTTCGGTATCATTTATTTTTATTTTCAAAAATGTTTTTACGGGTGCAGTTTTGATTGATTTTAAATTTATTTCAAGTAATAACCGATGTGATTATGTAGGTACACAAACCATAAATTTAACACCCAATAAAGTGATGAAACAAAAGCATCTACATACCACCGCCTGCGGTAGCCCAGTTGGATAAGTGCTCCCATGATCTTTTGCGAGAGGAGAGTAGTTCGAATACTGCTGACCGCACGTGATGTTAAATGCGAGGTCGGGGTGGTGGGTCCTCCGCTAACGTTGCCCCAGGGTTTACCCCCTGTTAACTCGGGCCTGTCGAGATGTCCGTGTTGGTACGGTGCACGGGTTCCTTGGGTTATCAAAAAAAAAAAAACATCTACAATGTTAATTCAAAATTTACATCAAAAGCCCTAGGGTTTTTATTAACACGCAGTCACTCAAAATTTTTTCTTGTTTAATAAAATCAACATATATGCAATGCAATATAACCAAATAACTAAATTTTAATGATGGGCAATTTTTAAATAGATGGACCTAAAAATAATCACTAAATAACATGCATTTCATGAACCTAATTCTAGATGATATGCACATAATATATATATTTTTATGTTTTCTTAATAAGTATGCAATCTATCCTAAAAGAATGGAATTAATCTATTCTAAGATGATTTTTTTTTTTTTTTTTTTGGTATTTTTCATGAAATTCGAAAGAAAATTGCAAAAAAAAAAAAAAAAAAAATGTCTATCAAGATTATGATATCATCCAACTTATAAATTAGGTTAAGCCAAACCCTAATTTAAACTAGAATGTTTTCATAATTTATAAATCCCTAGTGCAATCTAAAAATATCTAAACTTATAATAAATTAGAAAATATTATCTATAATTAAACTACGTGCAATTTTATCCTAACATGCAATATCGTGCAAAGAATGCCATAATCCTATTTTTTTCTTTTTAAATTGAAATTAAAATTGTCAAATAATTAAATATGCAATTTAAATTAATGAAACGACAATCTAACATCCTAAATTTATGTTTTCGGTATTTTTTATTTCGAAAATTCAGAACAAATAAAATGCTTAGTATAAATATGCAAATATAATATGAGCCTAATTTAACTTAAACATATTTTAGGACAAATAAAGCAATCAAAATGAGACAGACCATCCAAAATCATTAAAGATAGCATATATATTAAGGAATAAATCTCGTTAATAAAATCGATAAATTGATCTTAAACTTTAAAGGTTAAAGTATCAATTTTATTCCGTTGATTAATTATTCCAACTAAAACCTTATAAAAGAGTAAAAAAACCCATACGCTTCATGAATTAAGTGATATGTCGGAATTTTCAATTATACATGAGAAGTATTCCAAACAAGGAAAAAAAAATATATATATATATATATATATATATATATAAAATAAAAATAAAATAAACTTACCTAATAAAACAAAGCAAATATATCTGATTTGATCTTTTTCTCTTTTCTTTTTTTTTTTTTTTTTAAAGGAAAAGCCTGGCGGCCGGTTCGGAGCTCCGGCGAGGGACTCCGGCGAGGGCACCAAGGAGCAGCGGTCGGGCAGAGCCGCGGCGGGTCAGCACGGACAGGCGAGGTCGGTGGGGGAACCTGCTGCGGTGGCGGCGACGAGGGGGACAGCGGCTCGGAGCTGCAGCTGGTTCGCGGCCGAGTGGGGTTTGCTGAGATCCGGTGACCGGCGCGAGTTCTCGGGCTGCTGCAGGCGTCGGAACGCTGGTCGGAGAGGGTTCGAGCGGCGCGCAGGGGCGACGCGGCGAGATCGGCGGTCGACGGGCAGAGCGTCGAGGAGCAGTGGCGAGCGAGGAGCGGCGTCGGGTGAGACCGGCGGGGCAGCGGTGGTCACTGGATCGCGAGTTGCTGAGACGTCGCGGGCCGGCGGGGGCTCGCGGATGAGGGGGATCACCGGCGACTGGCAGGACGCCAGCAGAGCGGCGGCGGGGCGACAACGGCGGAGACACGGAGGTGGCTGGCGGAGGCGGCGCGGGCGCGGTCGACGGCGCGGGCACGCGGCGCCGGCGAAGGCAGGGGCAGCCCCGCGAAGAAGGTGAACAGTACCTCCAGGGTTTTTTCTTCTCTCTCTCTCACATCACTCACCGGTCTTGTCTCTCTCACTCCTGCTTTTCGGACGTGACTTTTCCCCCTTCCCAAAAGAAATTTTTTAAACCGACCAAAAAAAAAAAAAGAAATTTTTTGAATTTTTTTGAGAAAACCCTAGGAAAAGCCCCAAAACTTCCTCACCTATTTGCTCTCAAAATTTCGAATTCCCCGTGTCCGTACACGAACAACACCTTTTATAGGGAAAAATTTAGACCTTTGTCGCATATTATATTTCCAATTTTACTTGTGCATAATCCCTCGAATATTTCGTGGATATTCTCTTTTGTGTTTTTTGAATATTCTATTTGAAAATTTCCTTTTGCCTGAAAATATGTCCTCAATGTATGTTACCCGAATATATGAAAAATCTCAACGGAATATGTAAAAAATACCGTGCTCACCGTCGGTCCAATAAAATAAAATAAAAACAAAATGAGATAAATGTTTCTAAACTATATGTCGTGCAATTTTTATAATTTTAGTAAAAATTAACCCATTTTTTATGCAAAAATTTATGTGTCAATAATACGTAAGAGAAGATTATCAAAATTGAAATATTTTGGATGTTATATTGACTATAAAATGATTGGGAATACATAATCATTAGCTCCACCATATATATAATCATGGAGTGAACAGTTAGCCATATTTCAAAGATGTAATCATCTTAAACCCATATGTCATTGCTCGATTTATTAAGATCCAATTGCCTTGCAATTGGAATGTGCTCTTGTAGAGACATCATGCACGCGGAAGTTCCAAATTCAAATGCAAAATTTCAACCAATGAAAAGCCTTGGTCCTATCTATATTTCAAAGACGCAATGTATTCAAGATAAAGAGAAAATAGGCCCTTGAAATAGTGAGTAGATATCAATGTGCGTTGCTTAGTCTATAAAATGGAAGATTATAGAAGTTTGAAAAATTTCTATTCCCACTTTTAAATTCTAAGCGGGTGTTGCTTTGAACTTCTATCTAGTTAGCATTCGCTTTTAACATTGCTAATGGGGCATTTTTTCACATGAAATACCTTACATCTTTAGTAACATATAGACACAAGCAAAAAGTCGCATCAAATTTTCTCATAACTATTCTAAGATGGTGTAACAATTTAATCATATTACTAATTCAATATGCAGCCCTAATAATTTAACATTTGAATTTCAAGGAGTGCTTATTTTTTATATTGATTTGCTTTTTCAAAGTATTTTTTTTTTCTGGTCACGCGATGCATCACGGGAACGTTCTGGGGAATAAAATACCTTCTCCTAAGATCAAGAGAGTCGATGAGATGGTCCTTGAATCAGGGGGCATCATTCTTGTCATCTAGAAATAGGGAGTATCCTCGTTTTAGAATAAGGCCACTTTGCCTCTGAAAAAGAAAGGTAGGCAGGCTCGTGGGCAACACACGCCACTCGAATCAGCGCCGACTGATGAAGATCGGGATAGATTGCGATGTGGACCCCACACAAAAAGTCACCCGAACACCACACTAAACCCCGCATTCTTTTCGATTTTTTAAATGGTCTTTTACCTCTCCAAAGACCAAGATGGACAAGGCAACGGATGGCGACACCTGGCTGGCGACACCTACGTGCAAGTGGGGTTCCTCATGGCTGTGCAAGAGGCCATCAGGATGCTTCGTAGAGCTATCATCTTATGCCCAGCCCACCCCCGAAGAGGGCCTGTGAGCATCCTCCAAGATCTGGGCTAGCAGGCCCTCGCCCAAGCCCAGCGAGGGTCGCCTGGCTTTGGGAAGGTCTAGGCAACCTCCACCGACCCTTCTGGGTGATTGTGACGGCGGCCAACAGCGAGGCTTGGTCATACATGTAGGTGAGTTTGTGTTTTTTGTTGTTTTTATTAAATTTTTAGTTTTCTATTTTTAATCTAATTTTGCTTGTATTTTTATATTTTAATTTTTTTGACGTGGTACTTGGTGGGTGCCACATCATTGCCATGTGTCTTAAGAAAGTAATAAAATAAGACACATCGGCATATTGCATTAGCTAAATTGGACGGAGTCAATGCAAAAACTCGATTGAACTAATTTAACAATTTTAGGATCTAATTACACTTTTTGCGAGTTTTAAGACTCAATTCCACTTTTGTGATGAATTTTAAGATTTTTAATGAATTTATCCCTAAAGTGAAAGAAGGAAGTTTGTCAAAGTATCAAGATTTGTTTGATGGGAGAGTAGCCGTCGGCAAAGTTTTATTTTTGCATTCGGGATAGAAAAGAGTGGGGGCAAAGGGATAACTCTTGGAAGGAAAAAAAAGTTTAGGTATAAATCAGATTTAAGCTCTGTTATTAAACGTCATAGACTTTTTCCGCCTCCTCCCAAGTACAAATTATAGGAAAGAAAAACTAGAGGAGACTATTGTGGATTGAGATTTATAGATAGTTTCATATAATGATTAAAAGCAAATTTGGAAGTGTTATAAGTAGTTAATAGTATAGATTGGATGGAGTCAAATAGGAAGTGAGAGATAAGTGAGCAATCCTCATGACATGGGGTGCCACCTGCCAAGTGACTGGTATAAAGAACCACTAAATGTGTTTGATTTAGTTTTATGGAAATTGTAAAATTATTTCCCAAAAATCTTTAGCTCAAGGTGTATTGATTTTTGACCTTTTGTGTGATTTTTTGCAAAGTAGCTTTAAAATTATTTTTTTAAAAGGAAAAATCCAAGGGCTTAGTAAGGGCTTGTAGAGCCACCATGAGCCCAGGAGAGGATTTCGAGGTCGTGCGACCCATGCACGGCGACACCAGGCTCCCGTGACCCCGAGAGTTGCCTCGTGTGGCGATGCTTGACAAAAGGTGACCATCACACGATCCCAAGAGTTACCTCAACGCTTGACCTTCAATTCTTGACCATCGACATTGCTCGACCATCATTGACGCTCAACCGTCGAATCTCGTCTGACAGTCGCAAGCAAGGGTGACGTTGGAGAAGATGAGCCAAGCAAAGACCCAGGCGTTGCAACCTTTGGCAAAGACCCAAGCGCGGAAAACTCAGACTTCACTGGTCAGGGAAGATGAATAGTTGTGAGCGAGGGTAAGACTGAAATATGAAAATATTAGTAGATGTAATTTTGGAAGAAAAAATTCATTAACCTTAGAAGCTGCCTTCCTAGAATGATGAAAGGTCAAGGTAGGTGGGGGCTCATCTTAGACTTTTAGCGTCTTGACATTTCCCAAAATGGCCGGGAAACAAAAAATGTAAACCAAACATCCTAACTTTTCACGGTGGACTTTAGAGGACTCAAAATCTAACAGAAAATACACCTTGGCGGGTTGGCATGTAATTTCTCATACCAAGGGAAGGTTATTAGTGTTGCGCGTAAGCAATAAGTATAAGCAAAATGAAGTAGAGTGGCTTTGATGAGACAAGCAGCTGTCTCTAGCATGCTCGATGCCAAGTCACAAGTGGGTGGTGCTCTATTGTCGGAAGTAGCTGGACGACAAGACATATTCGTAGGTAATATGCAAACTAAGGGCTCTCAATGGTGAAACCGCTCCCCGAAAGTCCTTGAATGAATCGAGGAAGTATATACAAGAAAGAGTTACGACAGGAGACGACATGGCCCGCTACGTGGGGAATCATGGTTGACAAAATCCACAATTGACATGTCGTGAGGCACATCAGTCGATAATAGATTGCAACATATCACGATGACATGAACTCGATGTAAGTTATCGTGTTGTAAGGATGCTAATGGATACGAACCCCACTAGAAAAAGGGTTAGCAGATTGATCAGACCACCTTTAATGGGCCTCTATCCGATACAATCAAAGCAGAACTCTCCATGACATCCTAACAAGACATGTCTTGGATTAGTTACTACCTAGCTATAGCCAGTAATATGGGCCACCGTTTTTGTCCGTTTTTCTAGTCCATAGTATCGCAAAAAATCACCCTAATGTGCGCCTCAAATGGCAAAAATAAAATTAGGCTTGAGCCCATGAGCTGGCCAGAACGAATTGCTGTTTTTGCTCAATAGCCCATGTGTCATGACCACCCAAATTGGCCTGCGGGACTGGCGAAGGACAGATCGGGCCTTTGGCTCGTGGAAATGGGAGTCATATCATTGGAAGACAGCACAGGTATGCTTGGATTTCGCAAAGCAATTTGGGTAGCTGCTTTGATTTTGGGATTTGAGCTCAAAGAGTAATAGGGGCTACCAATGATTACTTCTTAATCAGTGAAACGGTAGCTTAATCTCCGGGCTATTGATCGGCGGACTTTGAGTACACGCTCATAAAATTACGAATTCAAAAAGTTTGAATCATAAGACGAAGAGAAAGACCGCATGCATATAAGATTTCGGCAAACACTATGAAAATGACATCGACACATATCCTCTTGCACAAGCGATATACAAAGGAGAGGATTGATTTCAATGTCAAGAAATAAAAAACGTAAAACTCCACGAGATGGCTTAAAAGCATATCATTAGTGACACTGATTGAAAACTCGTGATAGAATATGCGCGCGCAAGACACACACACACACACATATATATATATGTATGTATATGTATGTATGTATGTATGTATGTATGTATGTATGTATGTATGTACATGCAATCGGCTTTATTTTCCCACCTATCATTGTAAACAAATGTGACGCACCAAGCACCAAAAAGGCAAAACACCTTGGTGAGAAAAACCTTAATCTTAAAGTGATTTTGGAAGAGTTTACAGAGGACAGCTTAGTATCGATTTGTGTATGTTAACAGAACAGTCAAAGGCTAATTTCAAAAATATTGAATTGCTAATGTCATTTTGATCAAATATATCAAGGAGTTTAGGGCAGATTGTTTTGGTCTCCATCAATGCATGTTAACAGATTGATCTAGTGATAAATCTCCAATGCTGTTCATGTGCGAGCGTTGTCGTGCAAGTGCCCACGGTCAGCATAACGAGACGAACATTAAAGCGGCATGAATAACATTCACCAACTTGTAGCTAAGGATTAAAGGGAACTTATTATCTGGAATTTTGATTTACTCATTGTTAGGGAGTTTTTGGTACGTGGTCAATCCGCGGTAGTAGCTTTGAGTTGCTCCGCCTCCGCTTCTTCTCCATCACGGCCTTAGTGGCCTCCCCTCCTTAGAATTACCGATCTCGCCTTCTGCGATGCGATCTTCTGGTTTGGTCTCGCCAATCGACGCTCGACACCGCCGTGAATTCCTCTCCGTCCTTCGGTCTACTGTTTGCTTCAGCCCTAGTTTGAACATCGGCCTCGGAAATTAAGGAGTTGAGGCAGCCGTCGGGCTACTTTGTTTTTCGGTGATTTAATTTGGCGTTAGTCTCCGCATTTGCTGGTAGCATATAATGTAGCCAAGTCATATGACAGTTGTTAGACAATGAATGTCGTCCACAAAAAGAAAATATGCTTAATAAATATAGAATGTTCTTTATGATGAAATTCTATCCTATTTTCGTTTCCGTTGAAATTGTAATGCTTGCATTTACTACACTCGAAAGACCAATCCACACCCACACCAACGGTTAAGAGCTCTTTTAAGATATTGAATTGTTAATGTCATTTGATTAAATATATTGAAATTATTTTTCTTTCGCTTTTGGCTTTTTCGGGCTCTCTACGAAAATGTTACGTATATCACATCCATGACTACTAAATACTTTCTCTTAAAACATACCATTGTCATTTGATTAAATATATTGAAATTATTTTTCTTTCGCTTTTGGCTTTTTCGGGCTCTCTACGAAAAGGTTACGTATATCACATCCGTGACTACTAAATACTTTCTCTTAAAACATACCATTGGATTGAGCTACTCTAAAATCTCCTATTATTATTATTATTATTATTATTATTATTATTATTATTATTATTATTATTATTATTATTATTATTATTATTATTAATGAAAACATTTTGGTAGGCCTTTCTTTTTGTCTTTCTTTTTGGTCGAATTGGTAAGCCTTTCTTGCCACTTTGTCAAAAATGTCGTGCCTTTAATTAGAGAGGCGAGGGGGAGTACAATGGCCATGTGCGCTACTCGAGGATTCCACCTTCGCCATAGTCACAGTGATGGCTTGCATCTTCTTTTATTGTTTGAGTATGTTCTCTCTATAGACCGGAGTAGGTCTTTAAAAAGCTCATGGAGCAAACAGGCGGGCTGGGACGAGAGACCCTACGCTGTCCTTTTATTCCCTCTCTATCATGAAGACAAAGATAAATAGGGAATTATGGAGCCTCACGGTGGTGAAGGTAGACATTGTTGGAGAAATCTTTCCGAGAATAATTTGAAGCCGACAAAACGTTTCTTTCGGTCTAAGTCTGGATGTTCGGAGACCGTCGGCTTAAAGTCGAAGACTTTGTACTCCCAAGACTCAAGACTCAAGACTCAAGACCCAAGACTTAAGACTCGGGACTCAAGACTTAAGTTTATTCTCACCGAGTCTTTCTAATCCATGACGAAGGAAATCCAAAGCCGAGGTTTATGGTTGAGGATTCGATTCTATCCTCTCGGAATAGATTCTTTGGTTGGATAATCGTTTCGGATTCTTTAATTCTTATCTAAGATCGATTGAAGATCCGATGGTCGACGAAATAATCTTGGAATATTCTATTCTTGGAAACCGAGATCCCGATTGTATGGGCGAACAGATTGATGGACTATCATCGATTCCTTAAATAGCTCGGATGATCTTCTTGATTGATTCCGTCCAACGGGTAGATTGGAGGAATTCCTTTGGTAAGTGCCAACGGCTATGATGGCATGAAGGAGTATAAAAGGAAGACGTTCTAGTTGATTTGAGAGCGTGATTGATAGAAAAATTCCAGAGTCTCGAAGATCCTTGATTGTTAGTTGAGACTGTTCGAGCGAAATTGTATACGAGAGTGTTTATACTTGGTGACGCCTTGAGTGAGTGTGGTAGATCATCTACACCTAGAAATCAAGGAAGATCAACACCGTAACATCTCTTTGATCATAGTGGAATCCAGCCAATCGCTGTCGTGCGTAAGAGTGGACGTAGGCTTGAATCAAGTCGAACCACTATAAACCGAGTGTTCAATTCTCTCTTTCCCTTACTCAGTCTTGCGATTGAATTTTTAACTGTTGCAAATCCTCTAACTGTTTAAATATCGTGCAAGCTTCGAGAAATTTTTTATACCTATTCACCCCCCCTCTAGGTACTCGTACTAGCTATTTCAATTGGTATCAGAGCTCGTGTTCTTACTTTGTTTGAAGTGTTTTACTTCGAGTAAAAGATCCATGGCTAGTATGCTATCACCGGGGCGATGGAGGGGCAAAGCAATACCAGACCTCCCTACTTCGATGGAAAGGATTACAACATCCGGAAGAACAAGATGAAAGCTTTCCTACGATCAAAGGATCCTCTCGGAATGGGACGTTGTGGAAAGAGGAATCACTCCGCTGCTGCATCAATCTCTAAAAGAGGGAAAGAAACTGGGTTGAAGCGGAATGTCTCAAGAAGAAATAAACAAGAGACAAGCACTCGATGCTAAAGCAATTTATTCTTTATATTGTGCTTTGTCACCAACTGAATATAACAGAATATCTTCTTGTGTTACAGCAAAAGAAGTCTGGGACAGGAGTTACATATCACTTATGAAGGGACAGATCGAGTGAAGGAGACCAGAATTAACATTCTTCTTGGTCAATATGAATCCTTCAAAATGAAACCAGGAGAATCTATAACCGACATGTTTAGTCGTTTTACGATATTGTCAATGGTCTTGAGAACCAAGGACAAAAAATTTCTGATCCCATGAAGGTGAACAAGCTTCGCGTGGACTCTCCAAGGATTGGAATCATATAAAGACTTCAATAAGAGAGACGCAAAGAATCATGCCATTATCTCGTAGACTAACCGATTGGAACTCTTGAGTCTTACGAAGTGGAAAGAATTAATGAAGACGAAGATCCAAGAGGTAAGAAATCTATTGCACTAAAATCAAATGATGATTCGATGATGCAGATTCTGAAGATGATATGGATGATGAGGAGCTCGCCCTCATGATAAGAAGATTCAGAAAACCGAATAGAAAAGGCGAAGGTTCATCCCAAAGAAACAAAGTTTTCAGAGACAGAGACCAAGTACGTTGATGATGTGGAACCAAACAAAGATGTAGTTTGCTTCGAATGTAAAAAGAAGGGACACATCAGACCCAACTGTCCTCTTCGAAAAAGAAAAGAGGAAAAGGCGAGAAGTCTCGAAAAGCTCTTAAAGCCGAAACCCTGGAGCGATATAGAGTGTGAAGAGAGTGATGAGGAATATGCCAACCTCGTGTGTCGATGGCGCAATCGACTTAGACTCGGATCGGACTCGAGACGGTGAATTTGAGGTAAGTGATTATAAAATCCCCTGTCAAAGTCTCTAAATATATTGATGAGTTATGTTTTAGTCTTAAGACTTCTCTTAAAAAGATTTCCGAACTTAAAAAGGAAAACTCAGTTTTAAAACAAAAGGAAAACATTTTAGAAGAAAAGGTAAAAAATTTAGACTTGAATGTTTCTACTCTTAAAGAGAGTGAAGACAATCTTTCAAAAGAAAATGCCTTCTTAAAAACTGATTTATCAAATATTTCAAAGAAATTTTCAATAGGGTTTGAAAAACTTGAAAAAGTCCTTTCAATCCAAAGACCTTACTTCAATAAGTCGGGTCTAGGTATGACAGCTGAAACAATCCCTTTGATTGATTTTCCGAAAGTAAAAGAAAGAATTAAGAAAAGACCATCGAGAGAGGCTTATAAAAATCATTTCAAAAGAGTTTTTGTAAAGTCTGTAGGTCGAAATGCTTTAAGGTGTTCAAAGTGTAACAATCGGGATCATTTTGAAAAAGAGTGTCCTATGGTTTGGAAGCTGTTAAGAGAGTATGGCCTAATAATGCTCATCCTACTAACACCAAAGGACCCAAGAAAATTTGGGTACCAAAGAAAGCTTGAGACTCTCTTTTGAATGCAGGTCTCTATCAAAAAGAAGGTAAAGTGGTATCTTGACAGCGGATGCTCAAGACACATGACAGGAGACTCAAATTGTTTCATAAAGCTTATTCAAGTAAATGGTGGAAAAGTTTCATTTGGAGGAAATAGCAAAGGAAGTATTGTGGGATTTGGAACTGTGAAAATTGGAAATCTCACAATAAGCAATGTCTCTCTAGTGGAAGGACTCAACTACAATCTACTCAAGCATTAGCCAACCGTGTGATACCGGTTACAAGATCTCCTTTCAAGAAGGCATATGTTCGGAATTAGCAAAGATTCGACTCGAGTCTTTCATGGGTCGAAGGCATGGAAACATCTACCTCCTTGATGTAAAGCCAAATGAAGAATAATGCTTAATCTCAATTCAAGATGAAGCAGTTCTATGGCACAGAAAACTTGGCCATATCAACAAGAAGCAATTAGCCAAAATCTCTTCAAAGCAGCTTGTTCGAGGTCTACCTAAATTGCCATACCAAAAGTCGACTTATGCACTCCATGCATTACGGGAAAGCAGGTAAGAAATTCATTTAAGCAAATAAATCATGTATCTACTAATCATGTACTAGCGGTTGCTTCATATGGATCTCTTCGGACCAACAAGAACCCAGAGCATTGGAGGTAAGAAATATTGTCTAGTAATTGTAGACGATTACTCTCGCTTTACCTGGGTATATTTTCTTGCAAATAAATCAGAAACCTTTTCGTACTTTGAGAAGTTTGCTAAAAAGGTTCAAAATGAAAAATGATGTGCTATTTCTAGTATAAGAACAGATCATGGAAGTGAATTTGAAAATCAAGATTTTACGAGATTCCGTGATAAATCTGGTTTTAATCACATGTTTTCCTCTCCGTATACCCGAGCAAAATGGAGTTGTGGAAAGAAAGAATAGATCTCTTCAAGAAATGGCTAGAACACTTTTAATTGAAAGTAAAATTTCTTCACGATTTTGGGCTGAAGCTGTTTCAACTACTTGCTATATTATAAATAGAGTTTTTCTAAGACCTATTCTTGAGAAAACCCCTATGAATTGTTCAAAGGTAAGAAGCCTATTGTTTCATACTTTCATGTATTTGGTTGCAAATGCTTTATTTTGAAAAATGCAAATGATCGAGTTGGTAAGTTTGAAGAAAGATCGATGAAGGCATCTTCCTTGGATATTCTACATCAAGCAAAGCCTACGAGTCTACAACAAGAAAAGCCGCCTGTGGAAGAATCAATGAATGTCAAATTCCAAGACTCGGTGCAAGATGAATCCAGCCGGACTCGCACGAAGAGACCGAACCCGCTCTAGACCTTCCAATGTCTACATCTCGAGAAGCATCTCGGATTCTCGGGAAGTCCATCATCAAGACGCTCATGGAGAATCAAATAAAGAAAGAGATCATCAACCTCGGCAAATCAACTAGTAACTGGAAGCACAAATCCGGTCATCCCAAAGATCTCATTATTGGCGAACTTAATGAAGGAATCCGCACCGAGATCAAAAAGGCATGAAGAATGTAGTGCTTTTGTGGCTTTCATCTCGAAATTGAACCAAAAAGCATAGAAGAAGCTTTATCGATGAAAGTTGGATCGAAGCTATGCAAGAAGAACTCAGACAGTTCAACATCAATGATGTACGGGAATTGACATCTAAACCAAAAGGTAAAACCGTTATTGGAGCCAAATGGGTATTCGGGAACAAGATGAACGAAAAGGAAAAGTCGTACGAAACAAAGCAAGGCTCGTGGCCAAAGGATATACGCAAGAAGAAGGAATAGACTATGACGAGACTTACGCACCGTTGCAAGGTTAGAAGCTATTCGACTATTACTTGCGTTTGCTTGTTACAAAAATTTCAGGTTATTCCAAATGGACGTCAAAAGTGCTTTCCTAAATGGATTTATCCATGAGGAAGTTTATGTGGAACAACCGCCTGGATTTGAAGACCCAAAGAAGCCGGACTCGTCTTCGGGAGCGAAAAAGCTCTGTATGGTCTAAAGCAAGCACCTCGAGCTTGGTACGACAGACTAAGTAAGTTTTTATTACAGAATGGTTTTGTCAAAGTCTTTGCAAGAAATTTTCTAAGTCTATGCGGGATGAGTTTGAAATGAGTATGATGGGAGAGTTAACGTTCTTTCTTGGACTCCAAGTGAAACAAATGAAGGAAGGAACTTTCATCCATCAAGAAAAATATGCGAATGATCTTGTCAAAAGGTTTGGATTGGAAAAGTGCAAAAAGACCGACATACCAATGTCATGTTCTCGAAGATAGACAAGGATGAAGAAGGGAAGAAAGTAGATCAAAAGCTGTACAGAGCATGATCGGTTCACTTCTTTATCTTACCGCTTCTAGACACGATATTTTGTTTAGTGTTTGTATCTCGTGCTAGGTTTCAATTAGATCCTAGAGAATCACATCTCATTGCCGTGAAACGTATTATCAAATACGTTGCTTCATCTTCAAGCATCGGTCTTTGGTATTCAAAGAGGGGAGACTTTAATCTTCTAGGATACTCGGATGCGATCCGGTGGTTGCGAGTCGATAGAAAGAGCACTTCCGGAACTTGTCAAGCGTTGGAAACAGACAAGATGTGTCTTGGTTTTCAAGGAAGCAAAGCACCGTAGCTCTCTCAACGACGAAGCGAGTATGTAGCTCTTGGAAGCTGCTGTTCGCAAATTCTATGGATAAAACAACAGCTACAAGACTTTGGCATTGAAGACTCATGCACGTAAATCGATGTGACAACACTAGCGCGATCAATCTCACCAAAAATCCAATCCTTCATTCGAGAGCAAAGCATATTGAGATTCGTCATCACTTCATTAGAGATCATATTCAAAATGGAGAAATCTCGATTCAATTTGTTGATTCAAAAGTCAACTAGCGGACATATTCACAAAGCCTTTGGAGAAAAATCAATTCGACTTTATCCGCTCAAGACTCAACATTTTGAAGCTTGAAGAAGTTAAAGTCTAGAGACTCACCAACTCTAAGACTCGATCTCTTAGACTTTAAATCCGAGACTCAATCATTCATGGCTAAAGACTCGTAAGTTGCTATTTTATCTAAAAGGTACGAATTCTCGTTTATCTTATCTCGAAAATGTACGTTTTTTTTTTATTTAGATATAATTCGTGTGAAATTTGAAAACTTGTCTTTTTAAAGAAAGTTAATTTTGGCAGATTATTGATTTTGAAAAGAAGTGTTCGTATACTTTCCTTGTACCGATTAAACTTCTCTTTTCAAATCCGAGGTGTATATATATATATACGGTCATTCTACGCCCAATTTTCAAAACCCTAAAAGGCACTCTCCTCCCCGATTTTGTTTCTACTCTTTGTTCATCGTCGAGAAAGTGGTCATTTTTCTTGGGAAAAGCAAGTGAAGGAATCCTCCAATAGACAAAGAAAGATGTCGTCTTCGAGGAAATCATCAAGAATCGCAAACAAAGGGGACCACGAGAGAATGGAGAAGGGACCGACTCACTTCGATCTTGCGAGGAAGAAGACTTATCAAGTCGGCCGACAAAGTCCGATTCGCTCTCCTCCACGTCATTCAGCATCTCCCGCCCCACAAGGTGCAAGTCAAAACTGGAAGAAGAGATAATCGAGGATGCCGACCTAAGTTGGGAATTGCTCCGAAAGGAAGAGCAGAGGAGGCTCTTGCGAACATTCCAAGTGATCCTCGTATGCCGGGACAAAATTTGATTGACGGAACGATGATGACAAAATGTTCCTTGAATTTAAACCTAGAATGGGTGTGGCAGCAAAGGTGAAAGGAAATCGGATGGATTTGTTTAAATCCAAGGATCGGGGAAAAAGTGTATTTCAGGCTGTTGAAAAGAGGGGTAATCAACCCTAGAAGTGTCGATTTTGACTTCGGATTCCATCAACTTGAACTTAAGAGAGAAGTTGAATTTGCTTCAACTTGAGACTTTTTGCTCGACTCTACGAGACGGGTATGATCAATCGACCGCTTATTTCTATTCAAATCTTAGCTTTTTGGATGCGAATAGAATTTCATTCAAATGTTTGAGACCAAGTCTATGTGGTAGATGTGAATATGTTGGCGGACATAGTTGGAGTTGAACGGGGACGCTATCTCCCAATCAAAGTCTCACCTTTCGTACTACTCTGGATCTTGTCAAAGATAGGGACGTAGATAAGAAAATTATCTATTCAGGATGAATGCCATCAACATTGTGCTTCATAAGATTGTGATCAATCTGTCTCGGACCGAAGTCTATGTCAAAGACTTCTGTGTCTCTTTCTGAAGCAAAGTTGATGTATGCGATCAACTCAGGACGGAAGTTTTCTCTCCCGCACACTATTCTTTTCCATATGTACAGAGCAGTGTCAAAAGACAAAGGACAATTGCCTTATCCCGGTGCAGTGACCAAGATCTTCAGACATCCGAATATTGAACGCCACATACTTTTTGTGTTCGACCGTGTGATAAGATGGTGGTAGGGTTGAAAATGTTAATGAAGATGCGTCCGCAAGAACTCTCCAAGGCAATGGAGAAATTCAAAGTGAAATCTCCATCGATGCCGCTTCAAAAAGGAAAGGAAAGGAGGCCATTGGTGCCTCATCGAAAAAGAGGAAAAGAACTCTTATCCCGGAGGATGAAGATGAAGATGAAGATGATGAAAATCCCACTATCCCAAAGATCGACAAGAACAAGACGTTCGTGTCTTATCCGACGAGAACTTCGGCGAAAGCGAGAGAAGAAGAAGAACGAGAGAGAGAAGGAGAAAGAAGTTGAAGAAGAAGGAGAAGAAGAAAAGAACGGTCTTGATAAACTGGAGAGAAGGGAAATCAAGAGCATGATCATCACTTTTCCCCTTTCGATGTCCTAGAGACGGGGAGTTAGCGAGCAAGAGAGGTCTACACCTCATGCTGCTGAAGATCTAAGACAATCTCCGTAAGACCCGAAGAAGTTCGGGTCTCTCAATTGCCGAAGAAGGTGATACGTCGATTCCAAATGCGCTGGACCATACGAAGCGCCATCGTTCGCATACACACCATCCGAGAAAGCCAATGCCGTACACGGACGGATGATTCTGCAGATTTTCGTAGCATCATGAATATTCTTCGGAAATGCGTAGCCGATATATGTTCTGGGACTCGTGAAATCCAAGCTTTGAAGCATGCTGGACAAGCATCTTCGGTCTCTTTGGAAGATAAATTCAAAGACCTCGCTCGCAACTTCAAGCCAATGCCAAGGGAGAAGAGGTAGCTCATCCGTGAGAAGACCTGAAGAAGCTCGAAGGAGTAGTCCAGTCCATTGGGGATTTCCAGATCGTGCGCATTCCCAAGCGAGACATGACTCCTTTCTCACCCTTTTCAATGCGACAAAAAGGGGGAGAACCAATTTGAACTTTCATTTATTAAACTTTGACCTTTGTGGTTATGTTTATTTTTGAGTATGACTTGAGAGCTTGAACTTAGGTGTGAATTTGACTTAATTGGCTGTGGATTATGATGCTTGACTGGTTGCATTTATTCAAGTGTTGTTATATGATGTTTCTCATGAAAGACTAACCAATTTTCGTGGATGCGAGTCCGGTTGTTTCATTAATCTTTATGAGTTAGCCATATTGCTTGAGAAATGTTTTGCAAGTCAAAGTTGTTCAAATCTTCAAGAAAGTTTTGTCACCATCAAAAAGGGGAGATTGTTGGAGAAATCTTTCCGAGAATATTATGAAGCCGACAAAACGTTTCTTTCGGTCTAAGTCGGATGTTCGGAGATCGTCGTTTAAAGTCGAAGACTTTGTACTCCCAAGACTCAAGACTCAAGACTCAAGACCCAAGACTTAAGACTCGGGACTCAAGACTTAAGTTTATTCTCACCGACGGTCTTTCTAATCCAAAGGACGAAGGAAATCCAAAGCCGAGGTTTATGGTTGAGGATTCGATCCTATCCTCTCGGAATAGATTCTTTGGTTGGATAATCGTTTGGATTCTTTAATTCTTATCTAAGATCGATTGAAGATCCGATGGTCGACGAAATAATCTTGGAATATTCTATTCTTGAAACCGAGATCCCGATTGTATGGGCGAACAGATTGATGGGCTATCATCGATTCCTTAAATAGCTCGGATGATCTTCTTGATTGATTCCGTCCAACGGGTAGATTGGAGGAATTCCTTTGGTAAGTGCCAACGGCTATGATGGCATGAAGGAGTATAAAAGGAAGACGTTCTAGTTGATTTGAGAGCGTGCTTGATAGAAAAATTCCAGAGTCTGAAGATCCTTGATTGTTAGTTGAGACTGTTCGAGCGAAATTGTATACAGAGAGTGTTTATACTTAGTGACGCCTTGAGTGAGTGTGGTAGATCATCTACACCTAGAAATCACGGAAGATCAACACCGTAACATCTCTTTGATCATAGTGGAATCCAGCCAATCGGCTGTCGGTGCGTAAGAGTGGACGTAGGCTTGAATCAAGCCGAACCACTATAAACCGAGTGTTCAATTCTCTCTTTCCCTTACTCAGTCTTGCGATTGAATTTTTAACTGTTGCAAATCCTCTAACTGTTTAAATATCGTGCAAGCTTCGAGAAATTTTTTTATACCTATTCACCCCCTCTAGGTACTCGTACTAGCTATTTCGGACACCACGTCGGGACTTCGATTCTAGCTACCACCGGGTAGACAAGTATAGTAGCCTCCCGCACCTAAAGTGAGTGAGGGTGGATTAAATGCCTACAACCGGGATTGACACGCTTTACGGCACTGTCCTCAACCATAGGTTGACCAAGTTCCCCAGTTGAGGACAAAGTGATGGCTAGCATCTTTTTTTATTGTTTGAGTATATTCTCTCTACTTTCTTTAGTCATTTCTCAATTCTAGTTATTCTCTCTTTCTTTAACATCAAAATATGTATATTTTGCCCACATCGATAATACTCTATATTATTAGGATTAATACCTCAAAAAATTCTAAGCCGGTATATTTATGACAAATTCATATAAAATAATTTTTTACAATAAAAAATCTTAAACTGGTATACTTGTTACAAATCTATTAAAAACTTCAAATGGATAGATTTGTACCTCCTTTAGTTTATGTTAAATTAACTTAATACCACAAGAAATTACAAATCGGTACATCTATGACAAACGAAAGATTAAATCTCATGCTGTTACGTATCATCCAACTTGGCAATTTTATAGTAAAATTTAACAAAACCTAATGAAGAATAAATTTATCATAAATATATAGATTTAGGGTTTTTGGTGGTTAAAAATTTAATTTTAGGTAAATTCATTACAAATGTACCAGTTTGAAGTTTTTTATAGTATTAATCCTTAGGAAAAAGCTACTATTTATGCCCATAGTGATAAATTTATCCTGAACTTTTTTGTGACGTCAAAAATCCTAAATTATGTCCACTATGATATATTTATCCCAAATGTGACGTAAAAAAACCATAAATTTATACCTTTGTAACACATTTACCTCATTAAGGTTTCATCAAATGGATTTTCAACCAAGACAATATTATTTCTCATGTAGGTGCCATCTATGTTAGTGTTGCTTTTCGACGTCCAAATAGATAAATTTTTAACAGTATTCATTGACAAAACCTTGACGAAAGGCAACTATGTCACGAATATATAAATTTGAGATTTTTTGTGTTATAAAAAAGTTGAAGGTAAGCGTGTTGTGGTGAACATTATTTAAAGTCTTTGATGACTTTTGCCTTTTCAACACAGGACAACAAAAATAGTGCAGATGTTTCTTGCTTACAAAATAAAAAGTGCCTTTTTTAAAATGTTGAAAAAAATCATTTCCCCCTAAATTTTTAATTAATTAATTTCGGCCATCAAAATTGACTAATGAACCATTCCAAGGCAAGAATTTTGACTTCCAAAGAAAGTTGCCCCACCTTCAACGATTGCTAAATGTGCTCTACGCTCGGACCTAGGTGTACAGTTGAAGTTGTCTTCTTAATATGCTTGGAAATAGATTAGAGGGCATTTTTGTCTTTTAGTAATTTACTATAGTGAAACCGCTGATATAAAATATACAATTAAAGAATTTCAATAGCTATTTTTGGCTTTGGAAAAAATAAATGGGATCTTTTTTAATTCCTTCTTGTTGGTTGGGTTCACTCCCATGTGAAGAATACCTAATGAATTACAAATACAAAGGGCTTGAACCCGTATAACTTAAAAATGGAGCTTCTCACTATTTTGTTTTTGGTAAGGTTCTCACTATTTTTTATGTGATAGCCGCAAAAAACATTAGTTGAGACGCGGTGACAAGAGAGAAAGAGAAAGCTCCTAGCAAAAAGAGAGAGAGAGAGAGAGAGAGAGAGAGAGAGAGAGAGTAGAAAACATGGGTTGTAATATCTTAGTTACATCAAGCTAGCATTGGATGTTAAATTGTGATATGATTGAGTTGCAATTTTGTCACACTCTTCTCAAATCCTAATGTTTTGCTTTTCGATTGAAGCTCATTACATTAGGTTTTTTGTGGATTGAACAAAATTTGTGTTTTTGGTGAGATTTATCCTTGATTTATTGTGAAATCCATACATATTGCCAAGAACTATGTTCTTGAAGTCTTTACAACTATTTACCTCCAGTATATACTAAAGAAGAACTTTGTTCATTTAGTTTTGTTGCTAGTGAAGATTTTTTGGTGAACTTTGGTCCCATGATTTTTTTATCTTCTCACATTGAGGAGGTTTTCTACCTAAAAAATCACATTGTGTTTGCATGTTTAGTATTTATTTTACTCTATTACATCATTTTTTTATTAGGTTTGTACAAGATATGAGATTATTTTGTTCCGATACGCTAAGTCAATATTGTTTAGGTTGTTACTATTCCTCTAACACTTCTCTTATTTCTTATGATCTTGGTCTTTCCTCCATGAAAAAGCACGTATGTAAATGTCATGTTCGACTACTTTATGAATTTGTCAATTACAAATTTGTAATGTAGGCTCCTAGACATCTTGTAAATGAGAATAAGATATGACTGTATGATACTTTGTACGAACTATAAATTTAGAATATATTTGAAGCTTGGCTACCTAAAAGATTACTTTTTCATAGTAAGGTAGACACATTTTGATATGCAAAGTATATATAGAACTATAGGGTCCATGAAAAATAAAGTAACTTTTTTTACTTTGATTTGAAAATATTTATACATTTTTTTATAGTGTTTGAAATTGTTCAAGAACAACTATGCGCCAACATGAGAGTTGACTCCAAACAAGTTATTAAACAATTATTTGTTTGTTTGTTTTTTTTTTTTTGCCAAAACAAAGATGTCATTTATATATCAAAATGATATTTGAGAAGTACTTAGAAGACTTTCAAGCTTAGCAAATTCTAAATAACCACAAAACAAGATAAAACCTAAAAGCAAATTATAAATGATAATCTGCGAGTTAGAAACATACTTTGTCATTCCTAAAGAACAGATCTAACTCCATATTAGATTCGCTGATGAGCACACGCCAAGATCTCCCATTGCATTTACAACGACTTATGATGCCCATCTAGATTCAGCATCATTATCACCATTGCCGTGCAAAGATGCCAACATCAAAATGTTGAAAGGATACATATCAAGCACATGTAAGAAGCTCGGGATCTTTATCTAAATTTAGTTCAAGAGGGTAAAACTCTCAAAACTTGACCTAAATCTAATGGGCCTCCATATCTCTCATGTTATATTTGGTCATCTTGAGATATCCATAGATTTGCTATATATTATCTATTGTTTAGTGAATTACATTAATAAAGTCAGATATATTCATATCATATCATGTATATTATTTGGTGTAGACAACATATCATTGCAAATAAATGTAAAAGTTTACAAATGAAAATGGTAAAAATTATTCGTGACACTTTTGTGTACTTTAAATTTATTTTTTAAAATTTATTTTATTTTTATTTCTTTTTTCCCTTCCATCATTCTCTAATAAAATTTTATTAAACAATAAAATGTACCAATATACCTAAAATACCTCAAATATGTAATAAATATTTATATTTATATATCGAATTTATATTATAAGATATAATTAAATTTGAATATATAAATAAAAATAAGATTAAGTTAATTTTTTTTTTTGATATTTTGGATATCTTATATTGGAATTCAAATATTATTTCTTTCGAAATATAATTTTAATTTTATTAATTTAAGAAGTTTGTTATTCAATAAAATAAATTTCCTATTATGGATATTAGAAGTCCTATCCATTTTTCTCCCATATTCCCATTGGGGAATTTAGTCCGCCTATATTTCTTTTATATCCAACTTTATTCTATCTTAAATAGTTACGAAATAAAAGATAATATAAATTTTATCATATCCTTAATTTTATCATGATTGCTAAATGCGGTTTCAGAGATTACAAATTAATTGTTGACATGTGAATTTTTATAGAATAATCAAATACGCATTCAAAAAAGAGAGTATAGAATGGAGGATAAAAAAACAAAAACAATAAAACAATAAAACAAGTAATGATCAATGAAAGATCCATCTATGGAGTAAGGCCACATTTGTTCCATCTCGTTGCTCGTTGGAAAAATATTAGAATACATAAAATAATAATAATTATTGGAAATATATTACAAAAGATTAGAAAATAAAATGAAATGTTTGAGGCGTGCAAATCTTTGTCCTTAAGGATAATTCCGCCCCTCGGAGTATGAAACTCGGTGCGAAAGGCTTCGGCGGCTATCCTCCCAAGATACAACAGACCTTCTTCTATACTCCGCACTGAATATTAGAAGGAAACAGAACAACTTTTGTGTATAACCCAGTAAAAAGAAAAGGAAATATGTGAGAACATATTGTATCTACTAAGATTGTAGTCTGAAGTTTAATTTATATTTAAACAAGGAAAAGAGAGCCGTTAGGAGATCATCATAAATTAATTAGTAATTAAAAAGATGACCGTTATAAAATAATGAAGAGTTTATGAAGTAATAAATCAAAAGTTATAAAGCCGTTAGACGACCGTTATACAACCATTAGAAAGCCGTTATATGATCGTTGAAAAAACCGTTACAAAAATGATGACTTTCATGACCATCATAATTTCTAATAAATATTTCAAAACTACTGAAATATCCAACAATCCCCCATATATTTCAGAAAGTTTTGACAAGAAAATAGAATAATACTGGGTTATTGGAGAGTAATGCATCGGAATTGGTGCTTGTTAGGCTATGAACCAACCTTAGAAAGAATGAAATATAATTCACGAAATTATTGGTGAAGTTTGAAACTTCTATGAACTAAGAATTTCTTTTTGTGAATTATAATTTTCACTAATCACATTACACTCCCACAAACTTTGTTGTTCAACGCGGTTTTGCACTAATAGGCCATGCGCGTGCTTGGTTTATTCATAAGTGCTTTAGATATTTTCGCCAAAAGTTCTCATAGGAGCAGCCCCACTCCACACTTATATAGGTGATTCTATCAAGTGTATATTGCAGATTAATACACCACCAATAATGGCTATGGAATTTCATTAAGAGCTTAGCTCAACCTCTTTTTCCTTGCAATTTTTGCACTATTTTCACCTTAGGAGGGACAATAATTTTTAATAGTGCACTAGATCAACAAATGACTTGTTATTACCCATATGAACCTAATTCATGGGATTACCAATCACATAGGTTGGGTTACTATCATTGTTGATTTTCTCTAGTTGGCTTGTCCCATTCCCCTCGATGTATAGTCAGAGGATTGGCCAAAATCCATTTCTGACTTCATATAATTAATGGACATAATTCTATCATTGAGCAGCTGCTTTACCACGTCATCCCTCAATCGGATGTGTCAATTTTTACCATATCTATGCATGGCTATTGCCTCTTGGCAATCATGATGTATAAACACAAAATGTGTCATTTTCCCAAAGGAATATTTGCTAAGAGTCTCTCAACTACTCAGCCTCATGAGTTTGACAAAAGGTTTCTCTTTGTCTCAAGAACTTGAATAGTTCACAATTTACCAAAGAATAGTAAATATTTTCTTCTCCTTCACTCATTGGAGCTTAGGAGGATAAGGCATTTTGTTTACACATATATGCCCGGTAGCACTTGAGTCTACCACCCATAATTTTGATTAGCCACAATATTGGCATGGGAATGACTCCATCAATTACTTCATCAAATCATCTACTTCAACCAAGTTGACTTTTGGTTTAGTAGGATTGCCATTTCCCCATAATTTCATTCGATTGTTTTTATGTCGAGCACTTCCACCTGGGTGGACACATATTTGTCGTTGATTTTATCTCATATGAATCCAAGATCTAGTTAACATCACCGTATCCTTATAATACAGTGGAAAATCCACTATAATAAACTTGACAAAAGTCGCCCTTTAGCAAAATATTTCACAAAAGACATCAATATTATTTAATATAGATCTATGATGGCTATGGATGCAAAGAAATAAAAATAAATTTCATCTCCACAACAATCACTAAAGGAGATTCTCTTTCCCAATGCAATAGCCAATAAAGTCTCTAATGATCATCATGCATGAATGGACATTCAACATAAATTGGCAAAGTAAATATTCTTACAAAGAACATTTTTTTTTTTTTTTTATATCATTACTGTTGTCAATAGTGCATGTTGCTCCAAAAATATTAACCAAAACTCAAAGGTTAGCATAAATCCAAAATGAATTAATAATTTCACAAAATAACTGTAAGACTTCCTTTGATGTTATATATGAATCACCAAAAATGTCTCAACAATGCATACTCAATACAAAACATGTAATCAATTTAATTATATAATAAAATACTATTTAATAATTCTATCAAAAGTTATGCGTGGAGAGAGAGAATTAGCATATCTTCATGTATTTATCAAACATGCACATTGTCATGCAGCAAATACCAACACATTTATGAGCATATACATAGATAGAAGCCCACGGTGCACTCCCAAGCAAGCATGAATAAAGATATGCTACCAAATACCAACACAAACTCGTGTCTACACTTACTTAAGCATATTGGCATGGACATCATCAACCGACTAATGATCGTATGCACTCTAGCATATTCCCAAGAATGATGGGACAACATTGTGAGGAATACCGAAGAATTTTGTTCTAAAGTCAAATGACACATATTTTCAAAATCTATAAGCACAATAATATAAGGTAAAAAGAGCATAATTTTAGTGGTAAAAAACAGAAATCCCACATTACAGCATCCATTTTTTCGCTAAAACAATTATATATAACCTGGTCCAACATGGGCAAGCTCGATAAGATTCTCAGAGAAGTGGAGCCAAAGGCAAATTAAATAGCATATAAAAACAGTTATAAATTTGCTTCATGAATGTACATTAAACAAATTTTAGCAGGAGAATAGGAAGAATTAGGGACAAATGGAAACTATTTCGAGTAATAGAGAAGCGCCCCAATTTCCAATCTTAAATAGATGATTATTAAAATCACGAACTTGAGAGAGAAAACACCTACACACGTCCGACTTTCTATCGGAAAAACAAGTATAGGTATTGAAGCCCCAAAATAAAATTAAATATATAAAAGAAATATTAGCCCGATTTCTTTCAATTTCTTTTATGGTTTTCCTTTTATATTTCTTTTTAGTAGCCACACAGAATCACTATGCCATTTTTAAAGATTTTCTACATAGGTAATTTTGAAAATCTATAAGCATCTTCCGTAAATATATAAGAGCACACATTCATGGAATATGTCTAACAAGATCAAATCAAATCAAATCTAAAGAGAACACACAAGCTCGTGATGCCAAATTTCAATTATTAGAATGAAAGTATCTCCACCTATGTGATGATGATTCCTCAAAATGTGGAAACAGCGCGCCAAAATGGCAATTACACCATTCAAGCATTAATTTAGAGTTTCCAAAAATGACTTTACTTGAAACTCAATAATCTTACCAAAACAACCGAAAGCTATTTTGTGTTGATGCTTGATACTTGTCCCATGACAAACCACCCAAGAATATGTGATGCTTGTCCTTCACCATCTCCAAATCCTTGTTCAATTCCAAGGTCGGTGGAAGCACCAGCAATTCCAATTTTGAAAGTTATAAGGCAATTATCCTTAAGATTGTTGGAAAAATATAGAATACATAAAATAATAATAATTATTGGAAATACATTACAAAAGATTAGAAAATAAAATGAAATGTTTGAGGCATGCAAACACTGTCCTTAAGGATAATTCCGCCCTCGGAGTACGAAACTCGGTGCGAAAGGCTTCGGCTATCCTCCCAAGATACAATGACAGACGCTTCTTCTATACTCCGCACCGAATATTAGAAGGAAAAGAACAACTTTTGTGTATAACCCAGTAAAAGAAAAGGAAATATGTGAGAACATATTGTATCTACTAAGATTGTAGTCTGAAGTTTAATTTATATTAAACAAGGAAAAGAGAGCCGTTAGGAGATCATCATAAATTAATTAGTAATTAAAAAGATAACCGTTATAAAATAATGAAGAGTTTATGAAGTAATAAATCAAAAGTTATAAAGCCGTTAGATGACCGTTATATAACCATTAGAAAGCCGTTATATGATCGTTGAAAAAATCGTTACAAAAATGATGACTTTCATGACGATCATAATTTCTAATAAATATTTCAAAACTACTGAAATATCCAACATGCTCCGCCATCATGATTCAACGGACAGACGCTCTCGGCTCTGGGCTGAAGTTCTTTTATGGAGTCGTCTTCTTCTCAGCAAGCACAACCTCCACAGACGAAGCTCTCTTTGCTTCGCCACTGCCACAGTCTCAAGCTCAATAGCAAGAAATCGTTCTCGCTCTCATGGCGCCACCAAAACCAATAGGATCTTGATCAACCATGTCGAAATTTAGTCATCCAGACATGTTTAATAATGGATTCGTCATCATACACGGCTTCATAGGAGAATCACCTACATCTGAGAAAACGTCTGGATTTCTTTCTGATCAAGACGACTGCTAGATTGATTGACAAACCGTCCAGCTCCGAGGTGTCTAAGTGATTGATCTTCCTCGAGTTAGCCTATGTTCCAGGGGCGTACCCTGTTCTTTACAAGAAAATGGATTCAAACGAACAGCAATGGCTGCCCCAAACAGCAGAAAGAGAAGACGACCTGTAAGAACTGGGTGGTGACTGGCCGGCGCGATGGGCAGACTTACTGGACCAAAAGAAACGGTCAATCTCGTTCGCGGCAATAGACTCTGCGATGATCAAGTAAGACAGCAGCAAAAACAGAGCATAGATCAGGTGGCAAAATCTAGGATGAATCTAAAATCTAACATCAGAGTTCAGTCAGGAAGGAACAACCTGGTTTTGTGCTATTGCAATGCGTGGCGACGGGACAAAAGAACAACGATTACTCGGCAACGCTCCGGCGAAGTCTCGGTAGATTTGGCGCGACGATTCAGTGACGGTGTCCGTGAGGCAACCGCCCTAACTTGGGCCTGAAATAGCAAAAAGTGAAATTGGGCCTGAGAACATCTTCTGGCCGATTTTGCATAATTCGTGTTGTCAAATGAACCCAACAATAACATGGTCCGAATTGTTCCATTTTTTGCTCAGTAGTAGCCCACGTGACTTGATTACCCAAATTGGTCGATGCGACCGGCGAAGGAACAGATCGGGGCTTTGGCTCGTGGAAATGGAGTCACATCATTAGAAGACAGCACAAGTACGTTTGGATTTCGAAAAGCAATTTGGGTAGCCGCTTTGAGTTTTAGGATTCGAAAATAGTATGATCTGAGCTCAGAGAGCAATAAGCTTACTTTTTGAGCTACCAATAGGCAGACTTCAAGTGCATGTACAAAAGATTACGAATTTAAAAGGTCTGAATCATAAAGCGAAGAGGAGGATCATACGCACATAAGATTTCAGCAAACACTAAAAGCAATATCAACACGTGTTCTCTGAATGATATAAGAAAAATTGTTCAAAAATCTTAAATTTATTGCACTTTTACCAATTCGGTCATACACCATTCAATTTTTGTCAATTTAGTTATACATTTTTTCACTTCTTGTCAATTTAGTCCATTCGACCAATTTTGATCGAAATTGTTGACATAACACTTTTTAATAATATTTTGAATTTTTGTATGGTTTTTCTTCTTCTTTTTTTCCTCTCGGATCGGGCTTGCAAACCTTCGGCTCCCATGGGTGAGGGCATCATGCCCCTTGCCAACTCTAGGCCAAGGCTGTAAGGGCCCCTTGCATGGAACCGGCGAGGGTGTCATTGCCCTCGCTATTTCGGGCAAGGGCTCATGCACGGCTAGCCCTCACCTATGGTTGGTAAGGGTTGTTGGCCCCCTTGCTTGTGGCCGACGAGGGTTGACCAGCAACTCTTGCCAACTAGATCCGAAACCCAAAAAAAAATAAAATAAATAAAAACAGAGAAATTAAAAATATTATTAAAAAAAGTGTCACGGTAGTAATTTCCGATCAAAATTAGCATAATGAGCTGAATTGGTAAGGAATGAAAAAAAAAATTATGACTGAATTGATAAAAGTATAATAAATTTAGCACTTTTTAGATAATTTTTCAAATGATACATAAAGGAGGTGATTGGTTCAATATCGGGAAATAAGAAACGTAAAAGGTCCACGTGACGCCGTAAAAGCATAGAGTTGATGACGCTAATCAATAACTTGATTGGGATGCGGACCAGCACACTCCACCTCTGGAACAGCACCGACCGGTTTGATGGTGATCAGCATTAGATTGCGATGCGGACCCAACATAAAAAGTCACTCAAAACACGACGGTAAACTCCCCATTTCGTCTTGCTCAAAAAAAAAAAAAAAAAAAAAAAAAACTCCCCATTTCGTCGATTTTTCAGATGTTCTTTCACCTCTCGGAACACCAAGCTAGACGAGGCAATGGGCATGAGTCGCCATGGATGGCGACACCTGCATGCAAAAGGGTTCCTCGGAGCTGTGCAAGGGGCCATCCAGATGCTTCGTAGAGCTATTAATTTATGATTTCATGAGGGAGAAATCTTGGCATGTTCACACTTGTGTGAAATAAAGAAGAAAGTCTGTCAAAGTTTCAAGTTTTGTTTGACGGGAGAGTAGCCATCGACAGAGATTTGTTTCTGTATTCGTGATAGAAAAATACGCCGGCAAAGGAAAAGGTTTAGGTATAAATCAGATTTAAGCTCCATTATTAAACGTAAAAGACTCTTTCTGCCTCCTCCCAAGTACAAATCACGGGAAAGAACAATGAGATCATACTATTATGGAATGAGATTGATGGATAATTACGTGAAAGAAAAACATAAAATTGGAAGTGTTTTATATGGTAAATAGGTTGATTGGACCAAGCCGGAGGAAGCGAGAGGAGAAGCAAGCAATCCTCACCAGATTGGGTGTCACGTTCTAAGTGGCAAGTGTATAGGACCACTAGATTGCGTCTAGTTGAGTTTTGGGAAATGCAAAGTCATTTCTCCAACTTTAGTTCGTGGTGTATTTGTTTTGACTTTTTGTGTGATTTTTTTGCAAAGTAGTTTTAAAATTAAAAACAAAAAACAGAAAAAGAATGGGAGCTACTGCTTATTGTCTCCAAGGGCCTCGCAGTATTGTCTCCAAGGGCTTAGGCGAGGGCTTGTAGGGCCACGGCGAGCCCAGGAGAGGGTTCCAAGGTCTCACGAGTCACGACCTAGGCAAAGCGACACCGAGGTTGCCTCCGTAGCGACACTTGACAAAAGTCGACCATTGTGCGATCCCGAGAGTCACCTTGATTCTCTACTATCAATTCTTGACCATCGGCAACCCTTGACCATCATCGGCGCCCGACCTCCAGGCCGTGTCTAACAGTTAGGCAAGGGTGACGTTGAAGAAGATGAACTGGGCGAAGACCCAGGCATCACAACCTTTGGCGAAGAACCAAGTGCAAAAAACCAGAACTTCAACGCTCGGAGAAGAACATCATGAGCGAGGCCAGCATTGGAATATGAAGAAACTAGTGGGGGCAATTTTGTTAGAAAAAAAGTAACTCAGATGTTGCCTCTAAAAGTGTTGAAAGTCCAAGGTAGATGGGGACTTATCTTGAGCTTTTAGCTTTGGCAATGTCTGCATTTGCTCAAAATGGTCCAAAAGAAATTAACCAATCGTCATAACCTTTATATTTCAAGAGACTTCATAGGCTCCAAAGTTTATTAGAAAAGCTTAACCAAATGCACATTTGACAGGTTCATATGTAATTTCTCATAGTGTGAGAAGGTTATTAGTGATGCAAGTGAACAATCATAATATATAGAATAAATAGAGAGGCTACAATAGGACGAGCAGCTGTCTCTAGCATACTCAATGCCAAATCGTAGATGAGTGGTGCTCTGCCGTTGAAAGCAGTTGAAGGGACGAGACGTAATTTGTAGGCAAGATGCAAGCTTAGAAGAGCTCTCAATGGCAAAATCGCTCCCCAAAGTCCTTAAATGAATTCCGGGAGCATATTTAATGAGAGTTATGACGTGAGATGAACATGGCCTTGCTATGTGGGAATTCATGACTGATGAAATTCATGGTCAACATATCGTCGAACACATCAGTCAATAATAGATCGCAATAGGATATTAATCGAAATGAGACTCGCTAGAATAGGGTTTATGAAATTATGGAGACCTCGTTTAACAAGCCCCATTCCAATACTATCAAAGCCAAAACTCCCGTGACACCCTAATAAGACATGTCTTCCATTAGTTACTACCAGGCTATAGCCAGTCACATGGGCCACTATTTTTTTGTCCTTTTTGCAGCCCATACTATTGCAAAAAAGCATCCTAATTTGAATGAGTAGAAATCGGCGGTTGAGGTTTTGAAGATGGTAACAATGAAGTTTCTAAAGAAGAGAATCCACATGGAATTGTGGAAGTAGATGATTGTTGAAATTGTGATTAGGAGTTGCCCATGATATTAGATGGACCTAATGGAATTGATGTAGCAATGGACACCCCGAAGTCGCGGTGGCTTAATTGAGGAATAACCAATGCAAACAAGGGTATTTGGCGATGGTGAGGATAATTGACTAGATTGTGGATTAACAAATCAGAACAAATGCTCTTGGACAATCACATGGCGAGAGACATATATTCAGCCAGTGTTATGATGCAGACAATGATTGCCACAGTGATGAGGAGATAGCCAATAAAGATGCATTGCATTGTTCTATTATCAAACTTATGGCGAGTGTAAGGGTGCAGCCAATGGTCGCAAGCACATCCAAAAACAAGCAACTGTAAATAATTGAGTTTTTAGCCAACCAATTTCTCATAAGAAGACAATCCACTCAACACTATTGTAGGCATGCGGTTAATTAGAAAGACCGTAGTGAAGAAAGCATCAATCCAATAAAAATGATGAACGAAGGCTCTAGGAAGCAGTGTGATGCTAGTTTCCACAACATAATGGCATTTGTGCTCAACCCACCATTTTGTTCATAAGTGTGTGCGCAACAGAGATGTTGTCGCATGCCATGAAGACATAGATAAGGATCAAATTTCTTGCACTCACCACCTCCATCTTTTTGAAGGGCCTTGATCTTACAATTGAAATATTTTTCCATTTGGGATATATATTGCACAAAAGTAGAAAAAGCATCAGATTTCATAGTAAGTGGAAAAAGCCATGTGCATCCACTATAAGCATCAATAAATATGATGTAATAACAAAATCCATTAACTAAAGTAACGGGACTGGTCTCTATAGATCAAAATAAAGTATTTCCAAAGGAGTATTATAGTCGTTGACGGTCTAGTAAAGGGAAGACCACACGACTTGCCTAAGTGACATGACTCATAGAAACTAGATGATGAAGAAATAGATATTGGCAAATCATGCTTTGAAATAATTGAAGAAGTAATGTAGGCAATCAGATGACGCAAGCGCTCATGCTAAATAGAAGCAGAAACTCATTCACTAATGAAGGGATGGAGCTGCTAATGATTTATTTGAGTGCAAAGGGACCTTATTGGTGGCATGTGCATTATTAAGATAATATAGATCATTTTTATTTTGGCTTTTGAGTAGGAGGTTCCTCGAGGATCGATCTTTTAACACAGCAAAAAGTAGGATGAAACTCAAGTGACACATTGTTGTCTTTGATAAATTGAAAAACACATAATAGATTCTTCTTGACAGATGGAACATAATGAATAGTCTGCAATTTAAAAGAACTAGTAGGAGAATGTAAGATGGAGGAACTGATATGATATTTGCAAACCTGACCCATTTGTAGTGCGGATTTGATCAATGCCAGAATAGTCAATTTGAATGTTCAAATTTGCCATGTCAATCATAAGATGATGAGTGGCACTAAAGTTTGGGTACTAGACGACTCACCAATTGAAGAAGCATACATTGCAAATGGAGAGTTGGTATTAACTTTATAGCCGAATTAATCATTGGTCGCATTGGAGAGTTGAGTGACCTACACGATCACAAACCTAACAGATGATTCGAGAATAAGAGTAAGCTCCATCTTTAAAATTGGGACCACGACCTCGCCCACACCCTCATCCTCGACCATTGGAGGAAGTAATTAGGGCATCAAATGATTTGACTGCAGCATTCACAATTGGAGAAGACTCTATTGGAGATTCAGTAGTGCGGCTTTGAAGAATAACTTCCTAATTGTAAAGAAAGCCAAGGAAGTCACCGAGAGGTAATGGATTAAGGGATTAAGATGAGATGTGATTAAGGTAACGGATGCATCATACTCGAACTTAGGCCACTAAGGATTAGGGGTATGCAAAATACCCGGAATGCACTGGACCGCCGGAACAGACCGAAACTGCCGGAACGGGTGGTTCTTGAGTAAATCGGTCCAGTTCCCGGTTCCAATTACGGAACCGGTGGGTCCGGTCCGGTTCCCGGTGCGCGGGCGGATCCGCCCGCCCGCCCACCCGGACCGGACAGATTAATTTTTAATATTAAAAAAATTACTAAAACAAAACAAACCTTAACCGAGCGTGACTTCTTTGTCTTCGACTTCTTCGGTTCTATGACTCTCTCTCTCTATCTCTCGTCTCTCTTCTCTGTCTCTTCCTCGGTTCCTCCTAAGCATCGACGCCGCCGCCGCCGCCGCTCCTCCACCACTATTGTCCTCCCCCTCGCGCCGGCCACCACTCCGCCGCAGCCTCTCGCTTCGCCCAAAGAAGTGACCCGCAATGCCACGGCTCGCCTTCGCGCCAACTACCGTGCTAGGGTCGCGAGCACCCTTCGCCCGCTCGCCCACCGCCGTTGCTTCGCTCCGGGCCCCCTTCGCCAGCAATCTAACGCCTTTGCAACCCCTACGGCCCGCGATGACCGACGCCGGTAGATCCCGAACCAGTGGCTGCGCCTGTCACGCTCCGCCGCCCCTCCACGCGATCGCCGCAACCATTTCGATTCCTCCCCGAGTGTTGACACTGCCGCCACTACTCCTTTGCCACTGTTGTCCGCCCCCTCGCACCGGTCGCCACAGCTTTTGCTCCACCTAGTAGTGACCCACGACGTTGTTGTGGCCTGTACAATCGCGACGACCGACGCCAGCAGATCCCAAATCGGTCGCTGCGCCTCCGTCGCTACTCCGTCGCCCCTCGCGCCGATCGGTTCCATGGATCCACCCGAGAACAAGACCGGATCGGTGGTCTGGTCCCGGATGGATCCATGCAACAAACGGATAGATTCCGGTTCCAATTTTGAAACCGGTCCTTAGCGGCGGTTCCCGATTCTAGGTCGGGAACCGCTGCCCTGACCATGCATACCCCTACCAAGGATGCTAAGAACTAATTGGAAATCAAAGTGGGATAAGCAGCTTCAAAAGTTGATCCACAATGTTCTTGGCTTTTGAACAAAGGCTTCCATGGAAAAAGAACCCTTTTTAAGAGATCAAAGTTAATATTCTCATTGATTATGTGAGCTTGAGATTGAGGGGCATAAAGTTTCTCAAGCGAAGTCCAAACATCATGAGCAATCTCAAGACCGACAATGTGTGAGAAAATTGATTCGGTAAGAGTGGAGAGGATGCAGTAAATGATGAGTTGATCTTGATAATGCCGTGTACTATGATCCGGTTATCAGCCAAAATATTATCAATAGCAATGATAGTAGGCATTGAACAAGGATATGAGCCCTCTACAAACCGAAGACCCCCATGAAGGCGAAATAAACAAAAAACGGTGATTGCCATAGGATGTAATTGTTGCGATCTAACTTGATTTGGAGAACACGGGATATATTCTTTGAGAGCAAAAGTTGGTTAGGAAGGGACCAACAAGGATGGAGAGTTAGCAACAATGGTGGAGGTAACGGTGTTGGAGGATGTGGAAGAAGACATTGAAATGGAGAAGAGAAATAAGATGAAAAAAAAAAAATAACAATTGGGAAGCTTTAAATTTCATGAAAGAGTTTGAATTTGAGTTTGATCGTACATCCATATGTGTAGAGATTTGTATTATATTCATAATATGTACATGAACGGCAAAATCACAATTGAAAAGATTTTACAAAAGATAAAAATCTACAATATTAGCATAGATTATGGAAGATTTACTCTATCAATGGAATTGGCATAGATTGAGGAAGATTGCTCTATCATGGGAGATTTGCTTCATCTCTTTCAAGAGGCAAAAACTCCCAAACCTCAAAATTCACCTAAGGATTAAGAAATCTTCCCATTAAGTCCATTCCACCTTCGAGATAAAAGCATTTGCAAAGAACTATAGTATTAGATAGAAGCAAAAACAGCTCCACTAAAAGAGTCATGCCTTGAGGTTTGATGAGGTCGGGACAATCGCGAGCTACCGATTCGGTGTGATGTGGAAATGCATGTTGCTAATGGAGCTTTGTGCATAGATAAGAATCGAGCAAATTGTTTATGTGAAATTAGAGCAACTATGGATTTATAGATAGCTAATTGTTTTAAAAGTGAATTGGATCATTCTATTGAGCTGTAAATTTGATTGTCGAAACAATCTCTTTTTTCTTTTCTTTCTAGAAAGAAAAATAAAATGGAATAAAAATTTTAAAAATTATAGGAAAATTAGTCAAAAAAATAGGAAAAATTGATTAAAAAGTCTTGAACCTATTGCACTTTTTGTTAATTGAGTTTGTTCAACTAATTTTGCCTGAAAGTCGCCGACGTGGGCACCGGCCATGCTACATAAGATGGTTGGCATTGATGGGGACAATTTTAAATAATATTTAATATTTTTTTGAACTTTTTATTAATTTTTCTTATCTTCTCTTTTCCTTCTTTTCTTTTTCCCTTTCTCCCTACATCAGCCACCACTAAGCCTCGTTAATGGCTGGTAGAGATTGCTAGCCTCAAGCGATGGACGGCCCATGCTCATCTCGGTGAGGGTTGCCCGTGCCTCATCTTGCCAAATTGGCGAGATAGACTCAATTAATAAAATATAAAACGGTTTATAATTCAATTGATAAAGTTGAAAGGTTTACGATTAAATTAGTAAAAGTACAATAAATTTACGATTTTTTGGACAATTTTCACATGAAAATTCTAAATGAGGACTCAATTGGCAAAATTCTATATCTATGAAGCCCAACAGAGGGAGAAAGGAAAAAGAAAGAAGAAAAAGAAAAGAAGGAAAAGTGAAAATAAAAATTAATAAATAATAAATAAATAATTCAAAATAAATATTAAAACATTAATAAAAATTGTTCACATTAGCATTGGTTATGGCACGTAAGACGGTTGACGTCTATGTCAACAATTTCTTATCAAAATTAGCTGGATGGATTCAATTGGCAAAAACTAAAAAGATTTAGAATTCAATTGAAAAAATAAAAGGTTTCGTAGACTAAATTAACAAATGTGTAATATGTTTATAACTTTTAGAATAATTTTCCCGAATTCTCATAGAGTTAACCGAATTTAAATGAATCACATGATGTCATGCAAGATAATTGTTTAGAGAAACTGGGCCTATTGAAAACTATTGGTCCTCAAATCGACATTATCTCTAACCTTGTATTTCCCTCACTTCTGTTCGGAAGGGTTGCAACAATACTTATACATACATACATACATACACACATACATACATATATACTAATTTTTTTTAGGTAACCGAATGCCCAAGCATATCTCTAATGATCGTGTCTTTCTCAAATTAATACTTAAATATCTTAAAAATTTTCAATTACACCCTTAGTCATATGCAAGAGAATTAAGTAAGATTATTTCTCCAAATGAATACGGGGCTGTATACCACCGTTGACCCTTTCTTTTTTGTCGAAGTAATTTAACGCATCTAGTTCAAAGAAATCAGCCACCGTAACTTGTGCCTTCAACAGAAAAAAGTAAAATTGGGCTTGAGTACATCTTCCGGCCGATTTTGCTTAGTTGGTGTTGTTAATGAACCTAACAACAACATTGTCCGAATTGTTGTTTTTTGCTCAGTAGCCCATGTGACTTGATTACCCAAATTGGTCGATGTGACTGACGAAGAGCAGATAGGGGATTTGGCTCGTGGTAATGGAGTCATATAATTGGAAGACAGCACAAGTATGTTTGGATTTCGTAAAGCGATTTGGTTAGCCGCTTTGAGTTTTAGGATTCGAAATGGTAGGACTTGAGCTCAAAGAGCAAACGGGGTAGCTACTTTCTACCATGGGAAACAGTAGCTTAATTTCAAGCTACTGATTGGCGGGCTTTGATCTCATGCGCGTGAGATTACAAATGCGAAACGTCTAAATCCTAAGACAAAAAGGAACACATGCACATGAGATTTCGGCAAACACTATGTATTCATGCATTCTCTCTTGCCCGAACGAGATGAAAAGAAGGAGGACCGGTCCACGTTGGGAAATAGAGAACGTCAAAGTTCACGCATGGAGATTAAGACCACATCGTTAGAGACTGATGAAAAAAGAAAGTATTTACGAAGCGAAAGCGCTTATGCATGTACGAGATCAACTCCATTTTTTATTTTTTTTTCCTAATGAATCACTGCAATACCCGATGCAGCGAACGCAAAAAGTGGCAAAGCCCATCGAGCTTGCCAGAGATAACGTTAAAAAGGGGGAATGGCTTAGTGTCCGTTAGTACATGTTAATAGAACGGTCAAGAGCAAACTTTAAAATATTAAATCGTTCGCCGATATCAAAATTATTTTTCCTTTTGCTTTTGGCATTTTCTGGGGTTCTTTGCTGAAGGGCTGAAGCGTACAACTGGATGGAGATTAAGCACGAATCTCTATTTCCTTTTTTATTATTATCATTTTAATTTTTCCTTTTTAATTCAGTCAAAGTAGCGAATACCAATGCCTCTAATTATGTGAGAGAGAGAGAGAGAGAGAGAGAGAGAGAGAGAGTATAATAATAGCACGGCCATGTGAACTTCTCGAGATCCCCACGTACGCCAAAGTAGGACAGCCTGCAGCTATTTCACGTTTGAATATTTTCTCTCTTTTTCTTTTCTCGTTTCTTATTCTATTTATTCTTTATTTTTTGAACTTTAAAAAAATTTATAATTCTCCCAACGTAGCTAATACTCTCTTTACTATTGTTATTATTTCGATACTCCAAACCTACGAAAATAATGCAGATGTTTCCTGGTTACAATATAAAGCAGCCCTTCTTTTAATTGGTGAAGAAAAAATATTGTTCTCTCCTAATTTTAAATTAACTAATATCAGCCGGTCAATTAACCGATGAACTACTCCAAGGCCGAAAAGTTTGACTTCCAGGGAAGTTACCTGCCTTCATGGATCGTTGAATGTGCCTTCACCGGGCAACGTTGAAGCAATCTTCTCAAGAAGCGTGGAAATAGACTCGAGGCCATTCTTGTTTTTTAATCGCTTATTATACTAGAATTGTCGGGAAAATAAATAATTAAAGAATTTCAGATACTTTTTTATTAAGTGCTTTTAAATGGTTAACATAGCACAAAATAAAATAATATTCCAAACCGTAAATTTCATGTAAAGTAGTGTATTTTGTGATCCAAATTCCGCGCAAAACATGAAAACTGGCTCGTTATTATTAATACCCAGATATATCAAAAAAAAAAAATATACTCGATTTTTTAGGTAATCAAATACCCAAGCATATCTGTAAAGATCGCATTTTCTCAAAATAATATTCAAATATCTTGAAATTTTTATTTATTTGTGTGCAAGAGATTATTCCTCCTAATGAATTTGGCGCTGTCTTTGACCCTTTTTTGTCAAAAGAAATAACACATCTAATTCAAGTAATTATAGTATACTTTGCATGTCATTTAGCTTAACAAAATGTGACAAGTTGGAGGACTTGCCGTATTATCAAGGGAAAATGTCCACATCTTTGCGGACATGTTGTTTCTCATTTGTTTCCAGCTTTTTCGGCTTTTACTTGGAGTAACCACTGAAGTCAAGATCGAATGAGATTGACTAAAAATAATAATAATAAAAATTAGAGAACCACCTAATCCTGACTTGCGGCAACCGATACCAATTAATTAAACTCGTAGGGTATAGGCTGATATTCACTTAACTTGCCCTCTAACCACTCATTTTATAATGGGAGAATCGTGCATTTAAAAGAAAATTGAAGAAATTAGAAGTTTAACTAACAGCAAGTCAAGGCTTCATTTGTGCTCAAAAAATATTTTTTGAGAAAGCATTTTTTTTCATGTTCCTAAATTTAATTTGCTTAAGAAAATGAGTTAATAAAAACATTTTTTTAATCAACAGAAAAGGTTTTTTTTTTTTTTTTCCAAAAACTCTACACTATTTCTTGAACCGTTGGCAATAGGGTTAGGTCCCCTGCATTCGAGCCTAAGTCCATCAAGGCCGGTTTGGGTCCATTTAAGGCGCACCCACACAATTTTTACAATTAAAAATTTTTAATACTTTTTACTTTTTATCATTCTTCCGTTTCTTTCTTTATTCTTCTTTTCATTCTTTTTCTTTTTCCTCCGCCTGATGCGAGGCCTCAACACAAGTCATGAGAGGAGGTCGGCGAGCCAACCTCTAGTCGCCAGAGGCGAGCGAGGCTCAAGTGTCGCGCTTGAGCCAGTTGGGAGGCCAGCAACATTCGCCCTTGTCAAGATCGTGCGAAGTTTGACCATGCCAGTCATCGGCAATCGTCGGGGCTTGGGGCCGGTGGAGAAAGAAATAAGAGAAGAAAAAGAACGAAGAATATAAAATATTAAAAAAATTCGAATTTTTCCGTAAGCCACGTCCACTTGCAGCACCCAACCAAAAGCCACGTCCACTTTCACTTTCTTTTTACATTTTTATGGGTCACTTTGATATTCTTGATAATTAGGAGGATTGAGAAATAAATATGGACGATCTCTGGTCAATTCGTTTGTTAACTTCTTAGGAATCATTGCAAGCTTTATTTGGGAGTGAATGTCAAATATGATCTCTCCACTATCTACCACTATCTACCACCATCGGCCCTTTTCCGGTGCTTTTACAATTAGCCTGCCAATTAATTCAAGGAAAAAACAAACCCTGAACCGGTTCCTTGCGAAACATTTGACCTAAACTAGTTTTCGTCTCCCGAAAATTTCCGAACTGTAGCCTATCATTTACACTAGTTCCTTCTTTGTAAAATGTGACGACAACTCTCTTCTTCACCTCCATCCCCACTGATTTGAACATGTTTCTCCCTAACGAAATAAGGTTCAATCAATCGGTAAAAATCTCTCCTTCGGTTCGTCCGTCCCTTCATTAATTCATCAATCGATCAAGATCAAATCAAATCACAAATACCCTTTTAGGGCCTTGCCGATCTGCCTTTTTTATTTTAAGTGAACGAACGAAAAGATCACAGGGAAGACCGATCCCGTCGAGGGAAAAAAAAAAAGATTACGTTGGCTCTTTTCTCGTGCGTGTGGGTGTTCCCTCTTGAAGATTGCTTAGATCAGGGAGCGATTTCGACGATGGTAGATGCCGGGTGCGGGTAGAAGGACTGAAATCGACAAGAAAAAAGCTCCAAACCCTTAATTATTTTGCCGGGACAAACGATTGGGGATCGTCGAGAAAAAGAGCGAGAAAGGCGATGCAGGAGTTGCAGGAGTTTGAATGGAGAGAAAGAAGCGCCACGTGTCGTCCACTGAATGGGCCAAATTATTCTATATTCTCTGAGAGAATGTCAGATCACAGTACCAAACCCCAGGGGGGAAATATTGGGGTCTTGGCTATAATAATAGGAAAGTGAGGGCTGCAGCTCAATTGTGGTCCCCACAAAGCCCAAACTCCGACCAGTATTCTATTCACGGGCTTTTCATTTAATAGTGTATTGATTTGTGAAATTTTGCGACACCACTCTCGGCTCATCTAAAAATATAAACAACTAAAAAATGATTGGATCATATCCTTTAATATATTATGATAATATCAATCTATTTTAAATTATAAAAATTTTAAATAATAAATAATTATAAATTATTCGAAAGTTTACTTTTTCAAGAAACACTAGCGAAATCCTAATCTGCTATATAAAAGATATGATTTTGCTCTTCCGTTAACCACAGCCTCTTTACCTTCTCATCGCTCCTAGAGGCACCGCTCCTTTCTGGGTTGGCTATACAGTGACGGCTTTCTCAGAGGCACATCTGCTCGGCTAAGAAGGGGGTTATGGGCAGGTGTACTGCGGAGTCCCTGTCACCGGGGAAGAGGTGGCAGTGAAGCGACTAAAGGCGGTGGGCGGACGGGGAGAGCTTGAGATTCTGATTCAGGTTGAAATAATAAAGCCGAGTTCATCACAAGCATGTTGTCTCTTTGCTTGGATACCGCACAGCCGGGTCCGAGAGCATCCTCGTGTACGAGTTGGTGCCCAAGACTTCCACTTGCATGGTGGGTCTGAATTCTCAATACAACTATAATTGTTGTCCCCATTTCTTCGGCTGCCTTCGGCAACCATTTTTTAATTTTCCCCTATTCTTTTGGCTGCCTTTGGCAACCACGGCACCGTTCTCAACCGAAAGTAGTAAGCTAGCCTGTGGTTGAGAACAGTCCTATAAGGCGCGTTAGCTTTGCAATGGGCATTTTACTTATTCTCACTATCTCAGGCGGGGTTGGCTATTATACCAGTCTACTTGGTGCTAACTAGGGAAAGCTAGCATGGTGTCAATCTTCACCACCGTAAGATTCCCAAATTTCCTATTTATGTTTGTTTTCTCGATAGAGAGGGAATACGGAGGACGTCTCCCACCCTAGGGTGGATCTCCCGCCCGAGAGCCTTTTAAGGACTTGCCTAGATCTAATACGACTTTAATGTTGTCCCCTTTTCTTTTGGCTGCCTTGAGCAACCACTTTCTCGATATTTTCGATTGCCAGCAAGTCAAATCTGTTGCTAAGGTTGCACAACCCCACCAGCGATAGAGGAGGAGACAACTAGCTATGATTAGAAAAAAAAAAAAAAAAAAAAAAAGAAGAAAAAAGCTATGATCTACATAGAGAAATTAAGTTAAAGATGCCGATTTACCTCTAAATGGAAAGGATTTAAATCTCAATCCATATTGTTTACATCCAATATACAAAGATAAGCAAAAATATCAAGTCAAATGAAAGAATAAGTTCAATTGATAGTTGTTAATTCATCAATCATTATAGACGAGATTAACAAAAGTATAGGATAAGAGATGTAGAAAAAGAGATCAATTAATCATTTGAAATGTCTATCTATTCCTTAATTTCGAATTAAGTGATTTATTTTGGGTAGATTAACATTAAAATAATAAAATAGTAAGAAATTTGGATCAGTAATTTTGTAAATAAGTCTACGTAGACCGTACATAGAGGCCTGCCAAAATGGAAGATCTGGACGGCCTCATCTTTTGCATGACCGGCTCCCATCACATTCCTCGCAATGAAAATATAAATCGAACATTTCTTCATGAGAATTGGGGTTTACATCTGTCTCGATGGCGAAGGATTTCGGCCCTTTTTTCCCTAACAAAAAATAGCAAATCTTCTTTACAAGGGTGATTTTTTCATACGTCTTTTAAATCAAATCAAAGTTGCTTTCCTTTGACGTCTGATTTCGGTATCCAAATTAGCATTTGGGGTTATGTGAAAACAGAAAAAAAAAATTAATTAGAGAACTAGGCGCTTTGTCCTTCTAATGGAAAGGATTCTGATGGAAAATGAGGGAGGACCGACCCTAGACTGGTCATCTAGACTGAAAATTACACTGGGATCTGCCTCTCAGCGTCGAGGATCATCGTTGCTACCTCGAATCCAACCTGGTGTCAATTAAGGAAAGTAAGGGTGCGTTTGGTAACATTTCTATTTCGGAGAACAATTTTTTAACATAAATAGTTTTTTTTTTGTTTTTGTTCCCAGGGAATAATTTTCGAGTATAAGAATGCGCTTGGTAAGCGCAAAAATTTATATTCCAGGGAATAGAAATACGTTTGGTAAACTTGTATAATTTTATTATTTCTTTTAATTTTTCAATATTTTTATTATATTTTTTTTTTTTTTTTTCCTTCTTTCTCTTTGTGGCCGGTCGCCGGCCACGGCGGCCATAGCCAAGGCCCACGACTGGCCAAAAGAAAGAAGAAGAAGAAGAAAAGAAAGAGAAGAAAAAAAGAGAGAGAAAAATTATTTATTAGAATTTTCCAGAACAAGAAACAACTTTTTTTTTTTTGCTACTTCTTGTTTCTATTCCAAATATATTCCTGGGAACAAAAAACTTATTTTTTTGTTCCTGAAAACGAAAGTTTTACCAAACGTGTTTCTATTTTTTTTTTATTCCCCGGATCAAAGAGAACAGAAATTTTTATTCCATGGAACAGAAATAAAATTTGCCAAACAAGCCCTAATTTTGTGATTATCTCATTAGCTCAACCCCACTTCTCTCTCTCTCTCTCTCTCTCTCTACACGCCGATCATTCCCCATTTCGTCGCTTATTTGTTTCTTACCATCTATAAAGAAAAAAAGAAAGAAAGAAATAACGTGTAAATCATGCGTATAATCTGAATAATGAGGACGTACTGCATGCCAAAATAATTAAATCCATAATTCAATAAATTAAAGAAACTAGGAAATGCTCGACTGCCGGGTCTTTAGGCAACGCGCACTCCCCAAACATACGATATCTCCGTCCCTTAGGCTTTCAAATTTCCAGCCCGGGCTCCTGACCGTCTTCTCCGACGGCAGCGACCAACAACACCGCGGCGCTGACGCCCACCGCCACCATGGCATCTCCTGTGCCGCCCCCTATGCCCCCTTCGTCGGCATCTCCTTCGTGTCGTTCCAACTTGTTCAGCGGGTTCATGGGGGGTTTTAGCGTTGGTGCGCTCGCGGCGGTGGCGCTGTTCATATGTTGCGGGAAAAAAAACAGGCCGCCTCGGGATCCAACCCCCAGCGCTCCTCAGACTTTCGGCATTCGTAGGTTCACTCTTGATCAAGTGAAACGGTTCACTAAAAACTTCTCGACAGAAATCGGAGGAGGTGGTTTTGGGCGCGTGTACGAAGGTTCGCTTCCCAATGGGGAAGGGGGTCCACACAAGGTGGTGGCAGTGAAGCGACTAAAAGAAGAAGGCCATCAGGGAGAAACTGAGTTCAAGACTGAGGTTGAAAATTTAAGCCGATCCCATCACAAGCATGTCGTGGCTTTGGTTGGATACTGCATAGAGGAGCAGGAGCGCGTCCTCGTGTATGAGCTTGTGCCTAACAAAACCATAGAGTTCCACTTACATGGTGAGTTTGGATTTTCAGTGCCAATTTATGCTGCCCGCTTATTTGTTGCCCCCTCTCTTTCTTTATCAGTCTTATTGCATTTGGGGTTATGTGAAAAAAAGAAAGGGACAACTAATCAGAGAACTCGGCGCTTTGTGCATTTAATGGAAAGGATACTGATGGTAAGTGATCGTTTCAGAAAACGAACAGACCCTAGATTGGCCAAACAGACTGAAAATTGCTTTGGGGTCTGCCAAAGGACTAGCATATCTTCACGAGGATTGTAAGTTTCAGATTTACTTTTGCCTTTTCTATTTATTTAATCAATAGTTGATTAAAACTGTAAATCCTTGAGCCTTGCTCTTGTATACATGGGAAACATTCCTTGTGCAGGTAAGCCTAGGATCATACATCGCGATATCAAGGCAACTAACATACTTTTGGATGGTGACTATGAGGCAAAGGTAAAGTCAAACTCGTTTGATAAATTTAAGAGTCAGCATTGATATTTCCGACTTCAATTGGTTAACTCTCAGAGCAAGTAGATTGCACCCCTTCTGAATTCTGAATGCTTTTCTCTCTCAGATTGCGGATTTTGGACTTGCAAAATGTATTACTGAATCAAAGACTCATGTGACTACCGCGGTGAAGGGCACCATTGGGTAAGATTTGCTCCATTCGTATTTTGATTTGGAGGACTGAGATGTGAGCTGGCTGTTAATCTATCTTAGATATTTCCACATATTTGTGAAATGAGCCATTGTTCGCTAGTTCATCTTGTGCTTCATTTGTTAAAGCACAGCCTTTTAGGTACTTCTGTAGCTTGACTAGTTCCAATATGTTACTGTTCAAATTTGTTGAAATTCAATTTATGGTCTTCCTTGTAGGTATATCGATCCGGAGTACTGGCAGAGTAGCCAACTAACGGAAAAAACAGACATTTATTCTTTCGGGATGGTGCTCTTGGAGTTGATCACTGGTCGCAAACCTTCGAAATATATAGGGAGTGTGAGGGTGGTCTGTATGACTGGGTAAGTCATGCAATTGTCATGTTCACAATTATAGAGAATTACGCCCTCATTTTTTTTCTGGGGTCCTGGAGGGGATTCGAACTTACAGGTGGGTTTTTATCATCCAAGTTCAATATTGAGATAGTCACTGTTATGGTCATTACAGGTGTTGTCTCAGCTCCCACGAGATCTGGAAGATGGAAACTTCGATTCTATTGTTGATCCTAGGCTGCGGAACGTTTATAACCGCGAGGAGATGGCTCGTATGGTGCGATGCGCTGTCGCTTGTGTGTATCATTTTTCGAAGAAACGACCGAAGATGAGTGAGGTAATATTTTTAGTACCTGGAGCTTGCGGTTCTTTTTGTTCATTGACTCATGTCTAGTTCATTTAAGATCTGTTGAGGTTACTTGGAAATAACGCCAACACGCAATACGACATGACATGAAATAATATGCCGACACGTCATTTCTCAAAAAATGAAGAATGCTGACATATTGGGACACGTTATATATTAAATATATATTTTTATATATACGTGATAAATTATAATTTTTAATTCACAAATAAATAAATAATAATAAAGAGTATAGCATGAATTTATAATAAAATATTAATCCGCCATTTGTTAATATCATTAATTATTTCAATTTAGCAAATTTAATTCCATTTAATCCATAAAATTTGGAGGAAAAAAATCAATCCACATTTCTAGACTTGTGTGTCGGAGCATGTCGGAAGGGAAGAGGAAAATAAATAAATTTTGGAGTGAATTGTGTGTCATGGGAAGTGAGTCAAAAAGAAGAGAAGACTAAGTTTTTTTTCCCATTATATTATTTTTAATATTTTTTATTATTTTTACATATATATTCTGATCCATCATTTATCGAAAATTTATATAATTGATCCCATACATATCGGAATAACATGTTGGAATTCCGGACTCGAGTTTCGGAAAGTATCGTAAGAGTTGTTTAGATGTTGAATTTTCGATATATGTTGAGTTTGTGTAAAAGAGTGTCGAATAGTGTTTGAAGTGTGTTTGACACAATACGAAGACTTTTTGAAAAATATAGGTGTCTCATAGGAAATAGGAACTCTGACGATCAACTTTTGAAAAATTGAGCAGATTGTTCGAGCCCTCGAAGGACAGCCAGATCTTCCTCAATCTCCTACGCATTTTCATTTTCGGGAGGGGCCGGGCCGAGCTCGGACCGCCGCACCAGCCAAGGCGTCGAAATGTCCACAAAGACGCCATTAGGTAACCAGAAAAACGGCAGCAGCCATCACAGAGAGCCTACACCTGGCTCGAGGGGAGCGGGTCCTAGCCGCCCTACAGCCCAAGGTGTGGAGATGCGAAAGATGTAGACAATCAAGGTTTCAGCGGAGGCGCTCTCGAAGCTCCTTGTTAACGCTTCACCGTGGATGGCAAGACAGGCATTTGATTTTCAAGCAATGACTTTGATAATTTGGTTATTTGGGATTCAAGTTTATTTTGGAGCGGATGGACAGATGCTACTATTGTTTGCGGTAGGTTTAAGTGACTCATGTTGGAACCCAGAGATTATTCTTTAAGTTTGGTAGTGTCGGGTGAAATCCTAGTCGATCAGTGCGTTGACATCTTTGGTCGTATGCTGATCCTAGATGTTGATGTTGCTCCATTTTGTGATGGCAACTGCATGTGAAGGTTTCTTCGAAATGGACTAGAGATGTCAATATGGACACCTATATATCACCCATTTAAATCATAAATTGGTGATATATGAATTACTTATATTTTGAATAAACTAGTTAAATGAGTTTTTAATGAGTTGGACTTAAAATCCTATTTTTAACTTAAGCCTCACATTCTTTCTTTCCTCTTTTAACTTTATGAAAATGTTTTTTTTATAAAACCGAAATTAGAATTATATTTTATATTTCATTTTTAGTTTCTTTTCCTTTCTTTTTTTTTTTTTTTTCTTCCTCCTTCCTTAGTTGGTGGCCGGCACGGCAATAGTTGGTGATTGGCTAGGTGAGGCTCATCCTTACCGGATTTGGCGAGACTCGAGTTTGCTAGTGTTGAGCAAGCTTGAGCTCGTCGATCCGACGAGGCCTTGACTACCGAGGTTGGAGCCTTGCTGGTGTTAGGCAAGCACAATCTTGCCATCTCGTGACAAGTGGTGAGGCGAAGGCCTCATCGATCTAGCCGATCTCAAGCTCACTAGCGTCCCGTGGTTGGTGTTGGCCGTTATCATGCTGTTGTCATAGTTGGCGGTTGGCAAAGAAGAAGAAAACAAAAACAAAAAACAAAAAAAAAATAAAAGTTATATTTATAAAAATTAAAAATTAAAAAATTAAAATTCAATTTAAAAAATAATTAAAAATTAAATTTATAAAAAATAATTTTTTATAAAACTATAAAAATTGTTCATTACATTTGTATTTTATTAAAGTATTTTAGCAATACTATTTTTTTAAATATCATAAGAAATAAGTTTCTTAGATTTAGTTAAAGGTTTCACATTTTTTGTTTTATTTATTAATTTGTTATTGTTTAGTTTACGTTTTAAATTTGATGTGAAGTTTTTCTTCAAGTAATATATGTGAAGAACTTAAAGTGAATTAAATGGGTGGAAGTGAATTAACCAAAATTGAGTTAAATATTAATATATTTCGATAATGTAGATAAAATTGGGTATAGATCATCAAATTTACATTGCATGAAAATAAGTTAAAACAGGTTAAATGGATCTATACAGGTCAGATCATTTTCGACTTGATCCAAACTTGACTCGATCTACCCATTTGATAGCCGTAGTCAAGACTAAACACCGAGAGCATTTGACAAAATATTATCTTTGGAAGTTTATTAAATTGAAGGTTGACAATATTCTTTGATGATTAGGAGGGTCTGGACGGTATATATGAAGGATCTCTGGTCAATTAGTTGCCAACCTTATTAAGTATCATTGCAAGCTTTAATTGCTAATGAAATTGCCAAATTTGCCTCATTCTGGTACCTTTAGAATTAGCCTCCTTATAAAATTAGACGGGGTGAAAAAGGAATGTGAAATCCGTTTTCTCTTTGAACATTCAGACGGGAAACTCTTTCTCATCGTAATAGTATTTTGAGAAGAACATAAGTTTCGTCACCTACTTTGCCAAATGATAGGGATGTGCAAAAAAATTGAGAATTGCTTGGACCACCGAGAACCCAGACCAGACCTCCCAAAATTAGTGGTTCCTAAAGGAACCGGTTTGGTTCTCGGTTCCAATTTATTGGAACCAGTGGGTACCGACCCGGTTTCTTGTTCCAAGTATGGAACCGTCCATCTAAATCAATCAAACTGATAATATATATGATACGATAATATATATGATATATATATATATATATATATATATATATATATATAATTTTTAATTTAAAAATGAAAAATCCTAAATCCCAAGGTTACTTACTAATATTTATGTTTTGCCCACTTATAACAAGTTTGGTGACTGTGCTCTCTTGCTTACATACTTCCTAGTATACTAAGGTAGCGCATGGTAACGTTTTTGTTTCTCCAAATTTTTGTTCTTTTGTTCCTTGGAACAAAAAAAGAACAAAAACTTGTTTGGTAAAACATTTGTTCTTGAGAACAATTTATCTATTTTTTTGTTCCCTAGAACAGTTTTGAGAAACAAAGAAAGGTAGCTTCTTGTTCTCGGGAATAATTTCTAGAAATAAGCCAATTTTTTTTTTTCTTTTGTTTCTCTCTCTTGCTAGCCACCTCCAATCACCCGAAGCCACCATCGATTGCCGCCGTCGCCCGTCGCCGTTCGGGCCGCCGCCGCCGCCCGTCGTCGGCCGCCGACCTCGACGGCCGGCGGTCGGCGGTGGCCGATGGGCTCATGGGTAGCGGTCACCAAGTGACGGTCATCGGCGGGCGGTCGTGCGGCGGCGACAACAGCGGCAACGGGCGGCGGGCGTCGGCGGTCAACGATCCATGAGCAAGAATAAAAAATGAATAAATATAAAAAAGAAATTGTTGCGTTACCAAACACATTTATATTCTTTTTCTATTCCAAGAGTAGAAATTTTGTGTAGTTACCAAACTCGTTCTTTTACTTAGAAATTGTTCCTCGGAATAGAAATAGAAAATAATTATTTTTGAAAAAAAAAAACTCTTCCCCAGCCAAGAAGCGTTGTCATGTGCAGCCTAATATTATTGGTTTATTAGCTCTAACTATGAGTGTCTTTGATGAGGTGATTGCATTGTATAATTCTTTGTTGCATATTATAGTGCTAACGAGTGAAGCTTGGTACGATCGGTTCTATAAAACTCACTTGGGAACTGGACTAGACCAATGGTCCTGTTTCTAGGTAGATTCATGGAATCAATAGAAGGCTTCCGGTTCCAATTTTTTAGAATCGATCTTTAATGGGTGGTTCCCAAATCTAGGGTGGGAACCACTCACCGAGACCATGTTTGCCCCTACCAAATGATACAAATCTCCACCTTCACTCAAAAAGATAAGTCTAAGGTAATATGCGAGAAGAAATAAAGCACATTCGAATTAAGGACCCCGAAATACTTTCGCTTTGTTTATGTCGAACGATGGTCGCTTTGAATTTAGAGGTGTCCACCCTGAAAAAATGTAATACAAACCTTGTAATTTCTTTTACCTTGCGTTTACTTTACAATCTCATTGTGTCCTTCAATGTGCCTCTTCTTTGTGGCCCTACTTTTTTTTTTTTTTTGGTCGAAAAGAGCATTCACATTCATATTAACGATAATTACATTCGGAAGTTACTACATCCGTTGATAGTATCTCGAAGGAGTGCGGGAGGAGTTTGAGATAACCGGTTAAGGCTTGGATCCTTGGTGCATTGGGCCTTCGCTGCCCAATCGCCGGCCCGATTCGCATCTCTCAAGCAAAGTGCAGAGGGTTAGGTCAGAAAATCTGGAAAGAAGAGTAAGCGCCTCCTCCACGATCGGCCGAAGTTCCCACACAGCGAACGACGTTGACGCACCGCAACAATAAGGGAAAAGCAGTCCGATTCCACCTCAACCTTATGAGATTGAAGCCCTTGTCGCAGCATATGGTGGAGTGTGCAGGTAAATGCGTTGAGTTCAATTCCAGTGGTGAGGTAGCTCTAACCCTGCACGAGAAGCCATCCAGTAACCGGCCTTGGTTGTCTCGATCGATACAGGCCATCGCTCCCTTGATGCCGCCCGGTTGAAAGGCACCGTCGATATTATACTTCGAGTACCGAGATCCGGAGGTCGCCACCGGTGCGGGGAATGATGAAGGGGAGGGCCCGATGACGTTCGGTTCACATCGGGGAGGTGAAGGCCCCGGGTCCGCGCGACGGCCAGATCAACGACTCTTCCAGGATCTGGCTGCTGATCGCGGAATACGGCGTCATTGCGCATTCTCCAAATTTGCCAGAGAGTATTAACAGTGATCTCCATCTCCAGTAAGTGTTTTGGAGTAGCCACTCTTGCACCGAGCCATTGATCAATCCTCGAATTTGCATAGGGAAATTGGGATATTAAGTTTCGATTTTCCCATACAGCTCTAGTCCGGGCGCAATGAAAGAAAAGGTGCTCGATGGTTTCCGGATACTGTTGTCGACAGAGAGGGCACCAAGGATCTGTGGTGATATGTCGGTGAAACAAGTTAGCTTTTGTCGCTATGGCATTCTGACAAAGGGCCCAGGTAAAAACTCTGATCTTCGGTGCCGTTTTCATCGACCAAATTCGGCGCCATAAGCTTTTATGATTTTGATATGATGTTAATGCTTTGTGTGACTGTCTGGAGTTGTTGCTTGTTGACGTAGCTTATGGTAGCAGCTCTTAACTGAGTATCCGCTGTCTTTTGTGCCTATCCAAATGATGTGATCTTCAATAGGAATATGTCCGAGTGGTAGATTCAATACCTCGTGCTGTGATATCTTCTCCTAATAGTGAGAGGAGTTTAGGTTGATTCCGGGTTTGGTGTGTCGAATCAGAAGCTCCGCCACCAATAGTGGATCATCTTTGTTTTTCGGTTCGTATAGAGTGCCACAAGGTAACCAACGGTCGCCCCTTATTTTTATATCACGGCCGTCGCCTACTGACCAACATAGATATGGAGCAAGAGCATTCCTCCCTAATAAGATACTCTTCCATCCCCATGAAGCCCGAGCTCTTGGACTAATAGATAGAAAGGTTTGCGTAGGAAAGTACAAACCTTTGAAGAGTTGACTCATAACGCCAAGGGCTGTTGCGTGAATCGCCAAGCCCGCTTGCCAAGCATAGCTTCATTAAAGGCTATTAAATCCCGAAAGCCTAAGCCGCCGTCATCTTTACTCGTTTTCCGCAAATCCCAGTTTCGCCAGTGAATACCCTTTCTATTTTGATCATTCTGCCACCAGAATTTGGCAATGCTGTGCTCTATAGATTTACATATCGACAAAGGGATTTTAAAAATAGACATGGCATAATGTGGTAGGGCTTGCACAACAGATTTTAGAAGTACTTTCTTACCACCTTTAGAGAGTAACTTTCCCTTCCAGCTCTCCAACTTGGCATGAACACACGCTAGGATCCAAGAGAACATTTCCCTCTTAGATCGACCCCGGTCGAGATGGTAATCCCGTGTATTTTCCACACCTAGTCAATATTGGTACTCATAGCTCACCCGACATATTATCTTGCAAGTCACCGGACAAGTAATGACTAAAAATAATGCCGGACTTATTGCGATTCACAACCCGACCCGTAGCCATACAATATTGGTTTAGAATACTAGCTACATTATGACATTCCCGAATAGTCCCATCTAGAAAGAAGATAGCATCATCAGCAAAAAATAGATGGGATAGGGTTGGACACCATTGATTGAAACGGATACCTTTAATATGTCCCATACCGATGACTTCATTGATTAAGGTGGATAACACATTTGCTACCGAATAAACAAATATGGAGATAAGGGATCACCTTGTCTTAGACCTTGCGAAGGAGAAAAGTAGGGAAGTGGCTCTCCATTAAATTTCACACTCAAGGAAGTAGTAGATACACACTGCATAATCCATCGGACCCATGTGGGATGGAAGCCCAATTTCAGAAGATAGTCATTTAGGAAATCCCACTCAACCTGATCATACGCCTTTTGCATGTCTAGTTTTAGGATGACATTGAATTTTCGTCTTCTCTTCCTTATCCTGAACTGGTAAAGAACCTCTTGCATAGTCAAGATATTGTCCTGGATTTGTCTCCCACTAACAAAGGCGGACTGTTCCTTGGATATGAGAGAGTTCAAGCAAGGTTTAAGGCGATTAGCAAGGACCTTGGCGATGATTTTGTAGGCGAAGTTACACAAGCTAATGGGGCGATATTGCTCTAGTTTTTCTGGATGGGGTACCTTGGGAATCAAAGTAAGAAGAGTCTGATTGATACTGGGGGGCATCTGGCCTGTCATCATGAAGTGCTGTACTTGGAGCAGGAGATCATCTTTAATAATTTCCCAATGTGTCTGATAGAACAAACCGCCTAAGCCGTCGGGACCCGAGGCTTTTGTAGTCCCCAATTGGAATGTGGCCTGTCTCACCTCATCCATTGTAACCCTTGCAATTAACAGGTCATTCATCTCAGAAGAACAATCGGTGGACATTGGGCGAGGATAGGACCATAATCCCTCGATCCCCGAGTTGTGTATAAATTCGAAAAGAAAGCCGTTGTCATATCTTGTAGTACGTGTGTCACGAATCCACCGCTGTTGGTCATCTTGAAGCATTGTAATGCGATTTCGAGATCTTCGTTGTAGAGTAGATGCATGAAAAAAGCGAGTGTTCTTGTCCCCCCACTTCAGCCATTGTATATGAGATCTCATAGCCCAGTACTTCTCTTCCTGCTGCCAAAGTTTTGTGATATCCTCTTTGAGTTTAGCAGCTTCGTCTTTTTTATAATTTAAATGCTGTTGGTTAGTCATATTTTGTAGCTGATTTTGTAGAATGATGGCACTGGACCTTCCATTTGAAAACTTTGTGCGACTCTAAATAGATAGGGCTTTGCTAATATGCGTTAACTTAGGAAGGAAAACTGGCTAGTTGGGAGAAATAGAATTCCATGCCTTAGATATGATCTCGCTACATTCTTCATCATCATTCCAATAGGCTTCATAGATGAACATTTTCCGCGTCCGTTTGATCGTTGTTGAAGTTTGGATTATCAACGGACTATGGTCAGAACCAACCGCAGGTATTGCTAACACTTCGACTTCAGGGAATAGGATACGCCAGTCCATCGAACATAGAGCCCGGTCCAACCGTTCCTTAACTATCTACTCCCCTTCTCGATTATTCATCCATGTGTATTGACATCCCTTACTATCTAGCTCCATCAAATCACAATCATTCGAACAGCACGAAAAGACAAAGCATACGATGAGATTCGGGTGGTCTCTTACCAAGTTTTTCCCAAGGATAAAGCACTTCACTATAGTCACCTACACATAACCGGGGAAAGCAATTCATTCTACCAATAATTCTGAGTTCATCCCATACTCCCCGTCGTTGGCGATAATTATAAGGGGCGTGAACCCGGGTTAAACGAACAGTTCTATCTTCCCGTACCATCTTGCAAGTCGTATCTATCAAATATTGAGAACAATAAGCACCCGAATAGATACCCGGTCATTCCACATCGAGATAATCCTCCCGCAATTCCAATTGGGTTAATGTTATATGAGTGCTGGAATCTTAACCGACCTTGAATCCATAAAAGCTATGATTCTGGGTTCTTTGTCTCCATTAAAAAGGCGACATCGGGCTTTTCTTTGGCCATCAAGGCCTTTAGGAGCTGGACTGTCAGGGAATTGCCCAAACCCTGACAGTTCCAGCTTATAAGCTTCATTTGTCGGGTGAACAATGTGAAATTTGGGTCGGACGGTGGCAAATTCCTCGGAGTCTTTCAGCAAAGTGTGAGTAGCGGTGGAATTCAATGGCAATGTTATTATCGACAGGTGATGGACTTAATCAATGAGGATCAAATTTGGTGAAAACGGGAAATGTCGATGAATAAACTAATCAAACAACTTGAAGGGAAACAACAATTTACTAGTGGAGTTATTATGAGTCATATGTTATCGACAAGAAACCTTCACCAACTGACAAGGTCCTCGACACCAGCATGGAATTGTCATGTAGTGAAGTTGATATTTGTGATCTATAACTTCTTATATATAACCATTATTGGATGATAGGAGATGGTGGATATAATGTAACTCTTGAGCCGCACGTAGTATTAATAAGTTATTTGTTCATTCAAATTCAATATTCGATTGTGAGTAACATATGCTCACATTGCATTCTTTTTAGAACCCCTTACAATGAATTGAGGTGCTCCATGTTCCCTACAATTTGCTCCGTCCCTTTCTACGTTGGTCTTTGCTATCAAGCTGCTAATTTGGAATCTTCTTTTATTATTATTTTATTTTATTTTTGCTTTATTTATTTAATGAAAACAGTAAATGTCATGGATGAAAAATCAAGAGAAAATTTTAAATAAGAGTCTAAAACGGAACCGTTTCTCAAAAAATGATTTAGAGTGGACGTTGTCTCAAATAAAGATATAAAATGACTAGGTTAGCATATAATAAGGGCCTGAGCTTGTTTTTTGGGCAAATCTTCACCGAACAACTTTTTTCGACAAGTAGGGTGTGGGCAATTTTGTCCAAAAAAAAAATCCAGCTTGGTAAAAATGCTGATTACGGTCCTTGAACAAACAAAAATCCCAAATTGAACTCTCAGTAATTCTTCATGAAATTGTCGAGTCTTCAAGTCCGTCGCTCAACAGCAAATCGATCCTCCCCTTGAAAGTCTGTTGTCTCAAGCTCCATTATCAACTGGAGGAGCAAGAACGTCAATTCCATCTAATGAGTTTAGAGGGGCTTGGGTTCCTCGAGTCCATCTCAAGTCCTTTATCCACACCAAATGCCTCCTCACCCCGTTGTCAGGAACTCTATCCTCATTAGTAGTTGTATCCATTCCATAGCATTGAAGACAAGAAGAAAACATGGTACAGTAGAGAATTGACGGACTTAAGAGTTCAAGCATCGAAGACTTGATGATTTCATGAAGAATAAATGAGAGTTCAATTTGCAATTTTTGTTTGTTTAAGGACTTTTAAGTATTTTTACCTAGCTAGGTATTTTTGGACAAAATTGTCCACACCCTACTCGCCAAAAAAAGCTATCTGGCGAAGATTTGGCCAAAATACGTTCAGGCCCTTATTTGATATTAATCTAATAACTTTCGATTTTTATTTAAGACAATGTCCACTCTGAACCTTTTTCTTAAGAAAATAACTCCACTTTTGTTCTGATTTAAAATTTTCTAAAAAATTATTGAGTAGGCGCGCATTGCTACATCAATAAGTTAAGTCTCGTGCCTTCGACTAATTTTGAGAGAGAGAGAGAGAGAGAGAGAGAGGCCATGTGCACTACTCGTGGATTCCTGACCAACTGCTTGCAGCTTTTTTTACACGTTTGAATATACTATGTTTGTTTTCTTTTCTCGCTTTTTTAAATTCTATTTATTCTTCTTTTTAAACATCAACATATGTATATTTTGCCCCCATTGATGATACTGTCTTTATTATTATTATTATTATTATTATTATTATTATTATTATTATTATTATTATTATTATTATTATTATTATTTGATATGGCGACATGCAAAGATAATGCAGACGTTTCCCGGTTACCAAAGAAAGTTGCCTTTTGTTTTATTAATGGTAAAAAAATCATTTTCCTTAAATTTTAAGTAATTAATTTCGGCCAGCAAATTTGACCAATGCACCATTCCAAGGAGATGTTTGACTTCTAAAGAAGTTTCCTGCCTTCATTTGATTGCAGAATTTACCCTACGCTAGGACCTAGGTATGGGGTTGAAGCAATCCTCTCGAGATGCTTGGAAATAGAAAGGAGAGCATTCTTGTCCTTTAATAATTACTGTAGTAGAACTATCCAGAAAATATGGGCGCGTTTGGTAACGTTTCGTTTAAAAATTGTTCCAGGGAACGAGAAATAGAAATAAATGTTTTTGTTTAGGGGGGAACAATTTTGACCAGAGAAAGATGCGTTTGGTAAACTTGTTCGGGAATAAAAATGAATAGAAACACGTTTGGTAAATTTATATTCTTTTTTGTTTCTTTTAATTTTTTAATTTTTTAATTTTATTTTTCCTTTTTTTCTTTGTTTTTTATTTTTTCTTCTTTCGGCTGGTCGCCAGGAGGCCGGCGGCCGGCCGATGGGGCCGGCAACCTCGCCCGGCCACGGCGACGCTCCGACGAGGTCGCCGAGCCCTCGACGGCGTCGCCGGCCCTTGACGGCTGGTCGCCGGACATGGCCAAGGCCAGAACCGGCCAAAGAAAAAGAAGAAGAAAAGAAGAAGAAAAGAGAAGAGAGAGAAAAAGAAGTGTTTCCTCAAAATCGTTTTTGGAACAAGAAACATTTTTTTGTTTATCATTTCTTTTTTTGTGTTCCGAGAACAAAAACCGATTTTGAACAAAAACGCAAACAAACGCGTTTCTATTCTTTTTTTGTTCCCGGGAAAAATAAACAAAATTTCTGTTCTTAAACAGAAAAAGAAATGAAAACATACAGCCCCTATGTATCATCAAACAATTTCTATAGCTTTTTTTTTTTTTTTTTTTTGCTTTTTTGGGAAAAGGATAAATGGGTTTTTATTTTTTTATTTTTCTCCTTCTCTTGATTCTTATGTTCAAAGCCTCCCTCCTTGCAAAAGCACATATGCAAATGTCATGTTCGATTGCTTCATTAATTTGTTGATCACGAATCTTAACTTGTAAATAAGATAAAATATGATTGTACATTATTTCCTATGAATTACAAATTCATAATATGTTTGGAGCTTAGCTACCTAAAAGATTCCTTTTCATAGCAAGATATACACAATTGTGACATACAAAGAAAATAAAAGATTATGATTGTTTTCAACACACCCGCCAAAAGTACAATAACTTTTTCCTTTGATCGAAATTTTTTTCACACATTTGCTATAGTGTTTTCAAATTGTCAACGCATGACACAAAAGGGAACAACTTATCCAAACCGCAAATTTATCGTGAGTAGTGTATTTTGATATGCAAATATAGGGCTATGCAGTAAACATGAGAGTTGATTTGAGATAAGTTATTAACAAATTGCTTGTTGACACTTGAGTCTTGTTAATCACTTATTGACATCTGAATGTTTACTGATAATTAAATATGCATTTAATTTTTTCATAAATAATATAGATTGGAGTATAAAAAGAACAATAATGATCAATGAAAGATCCACCTATCGTTCCGCTTGGGCTTAGCGCAGTCCAGCCCCATCACCTCAAATTTACAAATACCGCACTCAATTGCTCTGGCTCCGGATTTCAGTTACAGGGACTGTAAGTTTCTTTTATGGAGTCAATCTTCTCCCCAGCAAGCACAACCTCCATAGACGAAGCTCTTTTCGCTTCGTCGCCGCTAGTCTCAAGCTCGATTGCAGGAATCGATCCACAACTCGCTCTCGTCGCCCCACCAAAACCAGTAGGATCCCCATCAACCGAGTTGAAATTTGCTCATTCTGACAAGTTCAATAACGGAATCATCACCTGCTGTCTCCTTTCTCCTAGAGAAGTTGTATGAAAAGCCGAAGCTGAAGGGGAGAATAACGCTTGTCCTTTCACGAACTGGATAGTGAGTGGCCACCACGATGGGCAGACTTACTGCACCAAAAGAAATGATAAATCTCGTTTGCGGCAATGGACTCGGCAATGATCCAGTAGGACAACACATAAGAAGGCAGCAAAACAGAACATAGATCAAGAGGCAAAATCTAGAATGAATCTAAAATTAAATACTAGAGTTCAATCAGGAAGAAACAACCTGGTTTGTGCTATGGCAATTCATGGTGACGGTACAAAGAACAACGTTTACTCAGCGACACTCCAGTGAAGTCTCGGTAGATTTGGCACAACGATTCAGTGACGGTGTCCGTGAGCCGACCAGCACGTAGCGGTTCGGGAACAGCGGTGGCTCAGACAAGGATTGAACGAAGGTGGTGAGGAGGAAATGATTAACTTCTTCAAGGGGGTAAGCAAACGCCAGCAGAAGCAGCATGAATGCCACCGTAGCTCTAATGTAATGTGGTTATAGACGAACTGAGAATCCATCATCTTCTCTTGAACTGTATACAATTAGAGAACCAGACCACTAAACCCCTTCAGGGACATCGCCACATAACATGCTCTCTTGCAAAGCAACGCCTTGCAAACTCAGCAAACCTTTGAGCTCGAGTGGCAATGAAGCTATTGCTTCTCAAATTCAAAGCTTCTAGTCCCCATGAGATTACTGATACTTGCAGGAGCTGAACTCGAGAGCGTATTACCTTCAAGAGGCAAAATCTCCCAAGCCTCCGAATTCGCCTACGGATTAAGAAACCTTCCAGGTAACTCCATTCCCTTCGAGATCAAGCATTTGCCAAGAACTACAGTTTCGGATCTCAGGCGAAATGGCTTCCACTAGAAGAGTCGTTACTCGAGGTACCAATTCGTCGCGATGTGGAACTGCATGTGGCTGATGGAGCTTTGCGTGTAGATAAGCATCGAGCAGATTGTTTTTGTGAAATTAGAGCAATTGTTCCAAAAGTGAATTGGATCGTTCTGTTGAGCTATAAATTGGATTGCCGGAATAATCTATTTTTCCTTTTCTTGCCAAATTAAAATATATATATATATATATATATATATATATGGGAAAATGAGCCGGAAAAATAAAAAAATTATCTAAAAATCTTAAACCTATTACATTTTTGTCAATTCAATTCATCTAATTAATTTTAACTGGAAATCATTGACATAAATGCCCGCCGTTTAGTGGGATGATCAAGATTGACATAAACAACTTTAAATAATATTTAAATTGTTTTGAATTTTCTTTGAATTTTTTTTTTTTTTTTTTCTTCTCTTTCCTTCAATTCTTTTTTTCCCCTTTTCTCTTCTCTTCTTTTTTTTTTTTAATTTTATTTTTCTTCCTTTTTCCCTTTCTCCCTACACCAACCGCCACCAAGCCTCATCAATGGTTGGCAGAGCTCGTTAACCTTGGGCAAGGAACAGCCCACACTCACCCGATTTGGGCAAAATTGGTCGGGTGGATTCAATTGACAAAAAATGAAAAATTTTATGATTCAACTAGTAGAATTGAAAAGTTTAAGACTAAATTAATAAAAGTACAATAAATTTATGATTTTTTGGATAATTTTCCCATGAGAATTCTAAATGAGGACTCAATTGGCAAAATTCTATATCGACAAGGCCGGCAGAGGGGAAAAGGGAAAAAGGAAAGAAGAAAAAGAGAAAATAAAAAAATTAATAACTAATTAAAAAAGCATTAAAGCATTTTTAAACATTGTTCACATTAGCGCCACTATGCTATGTAAGACGGCTAGTGTCCATATCAACGATTTCTAACCAAAATTGGCTAGATATACTCAATTGACAAAAAAAAAAAAGGCTTAGGACTCTATAGGTGAAATTGAAAGGTATCAAAGTTAATAGATTTATGACATTTTAGATAATTTTTCCGAATTCTTCTAGGTTAATTAAATTAAATTGAATTGGCCAACAATGCAAGAGATAATGGTTTGGGAGAACCCACGCTGATCGAGGATCATTGGTCCAACTCGACATTTCCACTAATCCCGTTTTCCCTCGACTCCTATTCGAAAGGGTCGCAACAATACTTATATATATTATATCCTAGTTTTTTTAGATAACCAAATGCCCAATCGTATCTCTAAAGATTGTGTCTTTCTCAAACTATTACTTTAATCTTAAAATATTCAATTAGACCCGGGTCAAATGCAAGAGAACTAAGCAAGATTATTTCTCCTGACAAATTCGGTGCGGTATATCACTGTTAACCTTTTCTTTTCTTTTTTTGTCAAAAGAATTTAACACGTCTAATTCAAAGAAATTAACCACCCTAACTTGGGCCTTAAATAGCAAAAAGTAAAATTGGGATTGAGCACATTTTCTGGCCGATTTTGCCTATTGTTGCTAATGAACCCAACATGGTCCGAATGTCCTTTTTTGCCCGGTAGCCCAGGCGACTCGATCACTCGAATCGGTCAATGTGACTGGCGAAGAACAGATCGGGGCTTTGGCTCGTGGAAATGGAGTCTTATCATTGGAAGACAGCACAAGTATGTTTGGATTTTGTAAAGTAATTAGGGCAGCCGCTTTGAGTTTTAGGATTCGAAATAGTAGGACTTGAGCTCAAAGAGCAATAGGGGTAATCAACTACTTCTTAACTTGTGAAACAGTAGCTTAATTTTCGAGCTACTGATAAGCAAGTTTTGAGTATATGCACATAAGATTATGAATTCAAAGGGTCTAAATCATAAGATGAAGAGAAATACCACATGCACATGAGATTTTGGCAAACACTATAAAAGTAATATCAACACATTTTCTCTTGCACGAGCGATATACAAAGGAGGGGATTAATTCAATATCGGTGAGAAACGTGAAAGTCTGTGCGATGGCTTAAAAGCATATCGTTAGCGTCCCAAGTCAATAACTTGATTGGGAAAGTGGTTTGATGGCGATCAGCACTGGATTGAGATGCGGACCCAACACAAAAATCCACTCAAACACGACAGCGAACTCCTCATTTTGTTGATTTTTCAAATGTTCTTTCTCCTTTCGAAAAACCATCATGGACAAGGCAACGGGCAGGTGAGTCGCCATGCATGGCGACACATGCATGCGAATAGGGTTCCTCAGAGCTGCGCAAGATGCCGTCTAGATGCTTTATAGAGTTATTATCTTCTGATTACTCGAGGGAGGAATCTTGGTATGTTCACACTTGTGTAGAGTAAAAGAAGGAAGTTTGTCAAAGTTTCAAGATTTGATCGATGGGGAGGCGGCCATCGACAGAGATTTGTCTCTGTATTCGTGATAGGAAAAAAAAAATGGGGCAAAGGGAGATCTTGGAAGGAAGAAGTTCAGGTATTAACCAGATTTAAGCTCTGTTATTAAATGTCAAAGACTTTTTCCGCCTCCTCCCAAGCACAAATTACGGGAAATGAAAAGAAAAAAACAAGACGAGATTATTATGGAATAATATTAATGGATTTGGAAATAAAAAGCGAATTTGGAAGATTGCACATAGTGAACAAGCTCAATTGGACTGAGTCGGAAATGAAGGATGAAGATAAGAGAGCAAATCCCTACAAACTCGGGCACCTCATGCCACGTGATAGGTCTAAAGGAGCTAAGCTGCGTTTGATTGACCTTCATTTCTTCAAAAATCTTTGGTTTAAGGTATATTTTCTTTGGTTATTGATTTTTGGTGTAGCTTTTGGCAAAATAACTTAAAATTTTCTTTTAAAAATAAAATGAGCTACTGTTCATCATCTACAAGGGCTCAAGCAAGGGCTCGGAGGGCCGTTGCGAGCCTAGGAGAGGACTCTGAGATCATGCAACCTCGGTGGGGCTGTGCCGGGGTCACGTCAACGCTTGACCATCGGCAACCGTCAACTCTCGACCATGAGCAACGCGTGACCTCAAGGTCTCACCTAATAGTCAAGAGCGAGCTTGATGTCCAAGAAGATGAACTAGGCAAAGACCCAAGCACGGCGACCTTCAGTGGAGACCTAAGCGTAGTAGGACTTCAACAGTCGGACAAGATGAACAGTCACAAGCTAGGGCAAGACTAGAATATACAAATATTAGTGGGGGCAATTTAGAAAGAAAAAGTTCATCAACCTTAAAAGCTGCCTTCTGAAGGTGCCCAAAGGCAGCGGGTGGGGATTTTCCTTAAGACTTTTAGCTTGCTTGCATTTCCCAAAATGGTCCCAAAAAAAAAAAAAAAAGTTCACCGATATTCCTAATTTTTTCTCAGGGACTCTAAGGAATAAGAAAGATAAACCAAATGCATTCTTTGGTGGGTTCACATGTGATTTCTCGTACCAAGGGAAGGTTATTAGTTTTGTACATGAGGAATAAGAATAAGCAGAATAAAGTTTAGAGGGTATGATGGGACAAGCAGCCGTATTCAGCATACTCGATGTTATATCTTAGGTCGGTGCTCTGCTATTGGCAGCAATTGGAAGACGGGATGGTAATTGGAGTTGGAGGCAATATGTAAGCTTAGAGCTCTCAATGGCTGCAAAATTGCTCCCAAAAGTCCCTAAATGAATCGAGGAAGGATGTATAACGACGAGTTATAACGGGCAACGAACTTGATCTTGTTATGTGGGAATCCATGATGAACGAAATACTTGATTGATTTGTCATGGAGACATCGATCCATAATAGATTGTGAAGTATCACGATGACATGAATCGACACAAGTTATCGTGTAAGAATACTAAGTGACTTGAAAGCCTAATAGAAAAAAAGGGTTAGGTACAAGTCACTTTCTCACATTATCAAGCTTAAACTCTTCGTGACAAGTTTAAGATTATATAGAATGCGCATGATAACAATATTATTTCCAAACAAAATTATTTTTCTAATATCGATAACAAGTTTGGAATAGAATTATTTTTTCTAGGATAATTTTTTAATCCAAAAATAAATTTGGAATAGAAATAAGAAGTAAAAAAATTTTCACTTCTCTATTTTTGTAATAGAAATGATAAAGATAAACTCTTTTATCATTTGCCCTCATTATTAGTCAACCGACAACTTGTTGCCGCCGCTTAAGAATGAGAAATTTTGTGTTGTTACAAACGAATTTCTACTCTAGGAACCAAAATTTTATATTGTTATTAAACGTATATTTTTACTCAAAAACACATCCAGAAAATAGAAATACTGGAAAAAATTACTTTCTGAAGTATAATAGTTATCATTCGTGCTCTTATTAAGTGGCTCTAGCTAGTTATGTAAGCCACCTGTTTTGTCCTTTTTCTAGCTCAAAGCATCGTGAAACCAACCTAATTTGGGCCTTAAATCGCAAAAGGTGAAATTGGGCTTGAGCACATCTTCTGGCCGATTTTGCTCAATTCGTGTTGTCATTGAACCCAACGAGGTCCGAATGTTCTTTTTTCCTCAGTAGCCCATGTGACTTGATTACCCAAATTGGTCTACGTGACTGACGAAAAACGAATCGGGGCTTTGGCCCATGGAAATGGAGTCTCATCATTGGAAGACCACACAAATACGTTCGGATTTCAGAAAGCAATTGTGGTAGCCCGCTTTGAGTTTTAGGATTTTAAATGGCAGGATTTGAGCTCAAAGAGCAATGGAGGTAGCTACTTCTTGATATGCGAAGTAAAGTGTACACGAGATCACAGATTCAGAAGGTCTGAATCATAGGGTGAAGAGGATCACATTCGCGTGAGATTTTGGCCAAACCCTTATAAAAATCGACACATCCTCTGTCGATGGAAGGATGAGAGTCTGGCTTACGTCTAACAACGAGAACACAAAAAGTTCTCACATTAGTTAAAGGCCATAATCCTAAAAAAAATTCCAAATTATGCCCACTATAATACATTTACTCTAACACAATAAATCTCAAATGTGTTCTTGTGTGACACATTCACCCATCCGTCAAAGTTCCATCAATGAGCTTCGTTAAAAATATGCCTACTTGGACATCGGAAAACAAACGGTATTGACATGATGCTCAAATAACTTAGTGATATAAAAATTGACGTTATTTTTGTTGAAAAATATTTTCTTATGTAAAATATATATGATAAATGTGTCTCGGTCGACATAATTTTTTATTTTTGATATTACAAATAAAATTTCGAATAAATGTATTATAATGGGTAAAATTTGAGAATTTTAGTGACTTTTTCCCTTAGTTTAAAGCGTGTCGTCGGAGGGACCAATCGGTATTTACCTATGAAAGTAGTTTATGCGAACACAGTTGGCTATGTTTCCTTGCATGCTCCCAACAACACAATGCACAAAACGCACGAAAATGACAAAACCCCTTGATGAAAATGAACATATCAATTCACTTGTCAGAAAAAATATTATAATGATGATAAATAATATCATCTCATAAATATTGATGATTAATAAACCAATTAAATATTAAAAGTGGACTTATTTTAAAATTTACCTAGTATATCAAAATAGAATTGAGAATATATTAAAATTAACAATCTTATAAGCAAAATTTCGGAACATTAAATATGCGATAGCAAAACTTCCTTATTTATTTATTATCCCATCTCTAAATATATCAAACCTACCCAATTTATTAATCCATAATATCTCTATATGAATTTAATTAAACATAAGTGCACTAAAATATGTAAATATTTCAAGCTTATAATAAATATTTTGGATTACCTTATTATCAAAAGCCACATGAATAATATGGTATACCTCTATCCATATTCTATCCATATTTAATTTATGGTTATATATTATAATGAGTAATCACACATCATCGCTTTTCAGTCTCGAACATACATATTATATCATTTAAATGGCGGTTACTCACTTAAAAGTATTAAGCACAGTAATAAATAATTCACATAAATGAAATTACTTACGAGCACAAAAGCCTAAAATTCGTATCATTATAATGAAACTACATCGTAACCTTAACAAAAGAAAATTAGAACATAATAGAAGAAAACATGAAAATATGAAATAGACCCAACATCTCGAATCAAATAATAAGTATTTTGTCATTGCTTTTCGTTTTTTTTTTTTTCAAATTACTTGAAAAACTCTAAGAACAATGAAAAAACAATCTAAAAATAAAACCTAGCCGTCCCCCTAGGCTCTCAAAATAGGATAATATCCAAAACTCCTAACGTAAGGAAATTGCTCTTTTTTTTTTTTTTGCATAAAATTGGGGAATAAATAAAAGAATTCCCAATTTACATCCACCTTCTAAGGCTTTTGTGGGCGGCGTCTTTTTTTTTTCCCTTTTTTTTAATTATTTTCCCTATGTCTCATTATGATGCATGAGTAAATAGAGGGGAAATTCAAATATTTTCTCATAAAAATTATATTATTTATTGCCTAAAATAGATCAAATAACTATAACTTGGTATAGGTTAGCAACATGTTAATAGAGCCATCAAAAGCAAAATTCCAAAATAGAGAAAAAAAAAAGTCACAAAAAAGATCTAAACTATGCCAATTACAACACATTTATCTTAAATTTTAACTGTGAGATAAAAAATCTCAAAATTTATACTCGTATGACATAATTACCTTAGATTTTTTTTTATAAAGCTAAAAACTCCAACCTTATGCTTATGCAACATATTTAATCTCAAAGTTTATAGTTTTTGATATCATAGAATTTTTTGATATAAATGTATCGAGTGCAAATGAAAATAAATAGAGGCAAATATGACTTAGAGTTTTCAATGATTTTGCTCTCTAAAATATTGAATTGTTCCAAGTGGGCCAGCGTCAGGGACAATGCCCAGTCAGTGGCGGCGAGCCTAGTGCCGCTCGGGAACGAGACTGAGATGCCAGAGGCAGATGAGCGAGGCTTTTGGACAGGCGGAGGCGGAGTCGAAGGCGGAGGCGGAGGCAAAGGCGGAGAGAGGTGGGATGCGCAGAGAAGAAATAGAGGAAAGCTCTGAGCGTTCTTGGTTATTTTACGAGGAGAGAGAGAACCTGCCCATTCGAGTGAGGAGAGAGAAAAATTTTGAGCGGGAGGAATCGCTGACCGTCCTTTCTTCTGCAGGAGCCGAGCCAAGCTAGCCGAAAACGAGTCCTTTTCTCATTTTCGAGGGGTCCCGCTCGGGAAAGGTGTCGATATGTGAGTGGTTTGTGCGCGCCACGTCATCCACTGAAGTGGCGCGCACAAACTACTGAATATTTTCTCATAGCCTGGTGGAGTGGGACCACACCGGCACGTGTTGCGTTTTTGTTGCTTTATTATTTTCCATGTTGGAGCGTGAAACGTATACAGCATTTTCTCCATGTCTGGTCCCAGTGGGACCACCAGGACAATGGTTGATAGCAATAGGGTTACCTAACGTTATCCAGTCTCAATCAACTATTGTCTAAATCATGGACAATAATTGATGGACAATAGTCGATTGAGATTTAGACAATGGTTGATTAGACTTGATAACAACAGCGCTAGTGGCTTGACAGCGCTAGTGGCTTGATAACGCTGTCGTTATCAAGCCACTAGTGCTGTCGTTATCAAGTTTTAATCAACCATTGTGATCTTACCAAGTTTCCCATGGGCCTTTTCTTCTTAGCCTCTTCCACCTCTTCTTCTACGTCTTCTTGGGAGAGGTGATCTGGTGATATTCGATGTAAAGGAAAGAAGAGATCTCTTCTTCTCAAGAAAGGATTTCGGATTCCGTGAGAAAACTTGCGGGGGCTGGTCACCCTCTCATTTTCCATTTCCAGTATAAAGAAAAAGAAAGAAGGGTTCTTTCTCTCTCAAGGTTCCTGTATGTGATCGGCAAAGGGAGAGCCTCGGGTTATGCGTGCCTCGCACCGTCTCTTGCCAAGCGCCGCGCACTGCCCGGCATCAATACTTTAGTCAATGGGCACTTCATCCTGAGCCATTCTTTCGGCAACGGCAAGGCCTTTTTCAGAGGTTCCCAGCAGCGGCTTCTCAGAGGTAAATCTGCTCGGAGAAGAAGGGGGTTATGGGCGCGTAAACCGCGGAGTCCTTACCACCGGGAAAGAAGAGGTGGTAGCAGCGAAGCGACTGAAGGTGGGGAGCAGACAGGGAGAGCGTGAGTTCCTGACTGGGGTTGAAATAATGAAGCCGAGTTCATCACCAGTATGCCGGGTCTTTGGTTTGGATAGCACGAGTTGGTGCCTAACAACACCTTGGAGTTCCACATACATGGTGAGCATGTTGGCCTCCCTCTGCCTTTGGCAACCCCTTTGCCATACTCTGTCTCTGCCTCCGTTCGGCAACCACTTTGCCGGAAGCCACTTTTTGGGGTTCTAATGTTTAGCGTTTAGTTGGAAACCAGCGGTTTGGAAAAGATTTTCCGAAAAATAATAGCTTTAAAAGTTTAAATAAATGGATTTTTTTTTCCTTCATTTTCTTATGGAAATAGTTAGGCATAGATTTTTTCAGGCGACGAAAACATTTCGGAAGAATTTTTTCAAATCACCCATTTTTCGTTCCCCGGGATATTTCTTTTTATATCTTTAAAGAGAGCTCGAGGCACATACTATAAGGCACTTAGCCCAACACAGGTTAGCATTTTCTAAGTTAGGTTAGCATATTCTAAGTTCTGGAAATGCACTCGCTGCTATGCCAGATCCAGCTAGGGCCCTAAGGTTGTCCGACCCCGCCACCGGTGAGAGAGGACGAGAACAGCGCCGACATTGATGACAGCGGTGCCAAGCGGCAGTGGCTGGCTGTTGGTATTTGCATGGCGAGAGAGATTGGGGATTGTGAAACTTGGAATTTCCTTCGATGTGCCTGCTTAGATATCCTGTGTGGTCAACGAGTTAAAGTGGTTGTGGCCTTTGAATATATGGGGTACCCTTAGTTACGATCTACTCAGCGAAAGTAAATAAAAGATGCCGATTTACCTCTGAATGGGAAGGTTCTAAATCTCAACCCATATTGTTTATGTTCACTATTTCTTTTTTTAAATTACGTCTATGCAGAACGTATATAGAGCCCTGCCAAAATGAAAGATCTAGACGGTTGCATCTTTGCACGACGATCTCCCATCACAGCCTCCGGATCCTAAGTTGTGGGGAAGGGTTTTGCTGCTTGGTTGAGGTGATAGACTGAACACGGGTTAACTTATAGGTAGATATGATTGGATACATATCTGACGTCGACAATGTTAATCAGCGAACATCTTATATAGGTGGACGAGTGAAAATGCATAAGGAGTAAGGAGATCCCTGTATTCGCACGTTACCCTTGTCCCATTGGTCAGAGCCTTCACCTTTTTCCTCCCTCTTTTTTTCAGGAGCTGTTTTTCTTTCGTTCTCAGGACCCGAAGGACTAGCACATGCTTATGAGGATTGTAAGTTTAGAATTTATTTTTGCCTTTCGTCTTTTATTGAATCAATAATTGACTACAACTGTGAATCCTAGAGCTTTCCTCTTGTATTATACATGAGAAACGTTCCCAGTGCAGGTCATCCTAATATCAAGGCAGCTAATTTACTTGTGGCTTCGAATTCGAGTCCAAGGTAAAAACAAACATATTTGATATATACTTAAAAAGAGTCCGCCTTGATGTTTCGGACCTCAATTGGTTAACTCTGAGAGCGATTATCGCATTCATGCATTTGAAAGTATAATTAATATACCATATTTTTTTTTTTGAACAAATCTTCATGCTTTGACTTGAGATATTTGGCTTATAACAGATTCGAGCCTTGTATCTTCGGGAGCTCAAAGCACGTAGCTAACCAATTACACACGAGGGATAAAGTATCGAGTTCGACTGCTTTATAGAATGGGGAAAAAGAAAAAGCCTAGCGGTAAGTTTTGTCAATTAGAACATTAACGACGGGCTTCTGGAATCTTGTAATTGAGATAGGAAGGGATCGTATAATAATCTATAATATTTTTGAAGCATAGCTATCAAAGACTATTTCATGGCAATATGGACACATTTTAGTATGCAACATCCCGAGGGTTGACTCTTCCTCTAGAGAATGTATAGGATTTGGCGCTAAACACTAGAGTTGAAGTGAGGCATGCTATCGACTTATGTGTCGAGCTTACAGAGTAGGTTCACTTTCAGATGTTTCCCACTAGCTGGAAAAAAAAAAAAAAAAAAAAAAAAAAAAAAAAAAAAAAAAAAAAAGTGACCGAATGCTCGAGCTTTATCTTTAATGGTTACATCTTTGTCAAACTAATACTAAAATATCCCAGAATTGTCGATTAAGAGAGATTACGGACCACCTAATCATTGTGATCTTTGATAACTCAGAACCCAAATTAATTGAACTTTCGCTGGGTACTTTTCGCTGATCTTTATTTAATTCTGTGGTGAGCATATTAGTGTCTGCATGACTTACCATAGATTTCTACGTGAGCATATTGCTCTCTCCCGCTGATTATATCTTTCAACTCTCTCACGCACTCTCTCTCTCTCTCTCTCTCTCTCTCTCTCTGTGAGTATCTGTTTCCCGTTTCAGCCTTTTTTTCTCGACAGCAATGTCAACTCCACTTCCGGTCTCCTCGCTGTCTTCACCCGCAGGGACCAACACCACTGTGCCGCCTCTGGCCGCCACCACCACCTCGGCATTTCCTCTACCGTCAGCTTCTTCCGGGTCCTCTCCCGCACCATATCGGCAGAGGCGGTCGTGGTGCGAGTGGGGGTGGCGGTCGTGGTGGGGGTGGGCTTGCTGTTAATACGTTGCAAGAAAAAGGGATGGTGGCTTTGCTCCACATCCTCTAGCAATGGTCTCGGTGTCAGCGGGCACCATTTCCCTTTTGACGCTTTAGAGAAGTCGACTAATGGCTTCTCAGGGGCAAATCTACTTGGAGAAGGTAGCTTTGGGCACGTGTACCGCGGAGTCCTTTCCACCGGAAAAGATGTAGCAGTGAAGCGACTGAAGGTGGGGAGCGTCCAGGGAGAACGTGAGTTTCTGACTGAGGTTGAAATAATAAGCCGAGTCCATCACAAGCATGTCGTGTCTTTGGTTGGATACTGCACAACCGGGTCCGAGCGCATCCTCGTGTACGAGTTGGTGCCTAACAAAACCTTGGAGTTCCACTTACATGGTGAGTTTGGATTTTCAGTACCAATTCACGCCACGATCTTACGTACTGCCCCCTCTTTCTTTATCAGTCTTAGCACTGAGGGTTATGTGAAAAGAGAAAAGGACAACTAATCAGAATAGGGGTGACATGGATCTAGAATAGAACTAGGAATCGAACCGGATGGGCTACAGTAACCGGTCCAGGTCCTGATTTTTTCAGTTACCATTTGGTTTTCGGCTAAAAAAAAAAGTGAAATCGGTACTATGTGGCTCAATTCTCCAATAAGAATCAATCAAATCAGTAATTGATGAAGTTTTATAATTTATGTTTTATGTTATTTGTTTTGAACTTTTTATCATTTATTTTATTTTACGTGTTCATCTTTTTTTTTTTTTTTGGTAACACAGGGAACCCCGTAGCCGACACTGGCGAACAAACCCCGGGAGAGCGACTCCAAGACCCACGACCATAGTACTCCAGGTAAGAATCCCTAACGACATCTCTAGGATTTGAATTTCTCCTCTTCATGAGGGGAGAGAGCTCAAGCCGGTTGCGCGCTGAGGGTGGTGGTACGTGTTCATCTTTTATAGATCATCATTATTGCAAATGGAGATCAATGGAGATTTCTGTTGTTGCATTTACTTTCATTTTGTTTAACTAAAAATAAAACAATAGAAAAGGAAGAACCAAATGAAAAAGAAAAACTAGTTGCCAGTAGTAGAGGTGATTGGTTCCTAGTTCGGGTATTAGGGGTGATTGGTTCCTAGTCCAGTCCGATTCCACCTAGGAACCAAGAATCGAACCGGTTCCCAATTTTGGGACTAAGGAACCAACCAAACCTTTAATTTTTTTAAAAAAAAAAAGCTATAACTTTTCTATAGTTGTTATTTTAGATTTTATTGCTAATTTAAAAATATATATATATATGTATTTAAAAAAAAGAATTGGTTTGGTTCTTGGTTCCCTTTGGAATTAGGAACTAGACCGAAAATCACCAATTCTGTTTTTATGGAACCAAAAACTGAACCGATGCCCTGGGAGCTAGACCAAACCGGCTGGTCCGGTCTAGGTGGTTCCAGTTCAGTCGATCCAATATGCTCACCCCTAGCCGGGTAGACTTGAATTGATCGACTGGGTAGGTTTCAGGGCAGCAAGGTAGGATTTAGGTTCCAAAAATCAAGGAGCTGGTTCTGACTGGATGGGTTCCAGGTGAACCTAGATGGGACCTGGATGCCCTAAATCAGAGAACTTGGTGCTTTGTGCGTTTAATGGAAAGGATTCTGATGGAAAGTGACTGTTGCAGGAGAGGAACAACCGACCCTTAATTGGCCAAATAGACTGAAAATAGCTTTGGGGGCTGCCGAAGGACTAGCATATCTTCATGAGGGTTGTAAGTTTCAGATGTACTTTTGCCTTTCATCTTTATTGAATCAATAGTTAATTAAGACTGTGAATCAGAGCTCTTGTATATGTGGGAAACATTCCTTGTGCAGGTGATCCTATCATCATACATCGGGATATCAAGGCAGCTAACATACTTGTGGACTTTGAATTCAAGGCAAAGGTATAAGCAAACTTTTTGGATGAAATTAAAAGTCGGCATTGATATTTCTGACTTCAGTTGATTAACTGTTAGAGCAAGTAGATTGCACCCCCTCTGAATTCTGAATGCTTTTCTCTCTCAGATTGCAGATTTTGGACTCGCAAAATTTACTCCTGATGCAAATAGTCATGTGTCTACCAATGTGAAGGGCACCATTGGGTAAGATTTGCTCCATTAGTATTTTGATTCGGAGGACTGAAATGTGAACTTGTTATTAATCTGTCTTAGATGTTTCCAAGTGTTTGTAAAATGAGCCATTGCTCCCTCGTTCCTTGTGCTTCATTTGTTGAAGCACAGCCTTTTAGGTACTTCTTTTGCTTGACTAGTCCAAATATGTCTCTGTTCAAATATGTTGAAGCACCAGTCTATGTTCTTCTTCGGAGGTACCTTGATCCAGAATACCTTTCGAGTGGGAATTTAACAGAAAAATCGGACGTTTTCTCTTTCGGGGTCGTGCTCTTGGAGTTGATTACTGGTCGCAGGGCTATGAATATGGGCGTTAGTCTGGTTAATTCGGTAAGTCGTGCAATTCTTGTGTTCACAATAATAGCCCAAGCTACCTATTACTCCCTCATTTTTTTTTTCTTGGGTCCTGGAGGGGATTCGAATTTATACGTGGTTTTTTTTAATCATCCAAGTGCAATATTGGGGTAGTCATTGTTATGTTCATTACAGGTGAGGCCTCAGCTCACACGATATCTGGAAGATGGAAAATTCGACTCTCTTGTTGATCCTGGGCTGCAAAATTACAACCGCGTTGAGATGGCTCGTATGGTCCGATGCGCTGCCGCTTGTGTGCTTCCTTCGGGGAGTGTCGACCGAAGATGAGTAAGGTAATATATTTAGTACCTGGAGCTTAATCTTTCTTTAATAGATTTATGCCGCTTGCTACATTCATGACTAAAGACGGTTCTTTTTGTTCACTGACTCTATGTCTAGCCCATTTAAAATATGCGAGGTTACTGGAAATAGGAATTGTGACAATCAGCTTTTGAAAAATTGAGCAGATTGTTCGAGCCCTCGAAGGAGATCTGCCTCTTTCTGACCTTATTGGTGGGACGAAATGTGGGTCGGGAAACCGCCAAACCCGGGGGCGGGGATTGCTTAGACTGTGGTCAAGGCCTCGAAAAGTCCAAAAAGATGCCAGAACACGGCAGCAGCCAGCTGCAGCCTGGCTCGAGCAGCGCGGGCCTTAGCCGCCCTATAGCCCAAGATCTGGAGATGGGAAGGATGTAGAGAGACAGTCAAGATTTTCAGCGGAGGCTCTTGAACCTCCTTGTTTATACACTTCACCGTGGATAGTTTCAAGCATTTACGTCGAGAATTTGGTTATTTGGGATAAGTTTATTTGGGAATATTTTTGTGCCCTGACCTTGTCGAAGTTGAGAATTTGGTTATTTGGGATTTAAGTTTATTTTGGAGTACTTTCGCAACCCAACAAGAAATCGTAGTTGATCAATGCGCTTGACTTCCTTGGTCGTATGCTGAACTTAGACGTTGATGTTCGTTCATTTTGTGAGGGCGACTGCATTTGAAGTTTTCTTGGAAGTCAAGAATAAACATCAAGAGCGTTTAACAAGATATTATCTTTTGAAGTTTGGTTAAATTGAAGGGTGATGATATTCTTTGATGATTAGGAGGGTCTGGACGGTATATATGAAGGATCTCTGGTCAATTCGTTGCCAACCTTATTAGGAATCATTGCAAGCTTTATTTGGTAATTAAATTGTCAAACCCGCCTCTTTCTGGTATGTTCAGAATTAGCCTCCCTATTGAATTAGACAGGGTCAAGAAGGCGTGTGATCTTCGTTCTCTCTTCGGACGTTCGTGGGGGAATTCGTTCTCATTGTAATAGTATTTTGAGAAGAACGTAAGTTTCATTACCTACTCTACCGAATAATATAAATCTCCACCCTCACTCGATATAATCAATATACAGAAAAGGTGGGTCCAAGGTAATATGCATCAAGAAATAAAGCACATTCAAATTAAAGATCCCGAAATACTTTCACTTCGTATATGTCGAATGATGGTCGCTTCGAATTTAGAGGTGTCCACCCCAAAAAATGTTATAAAAATCATGTAATTTCTTTTAGCTCGCATTTACTTTACATTCTCATTGTGTCCTTCAATGTGCCTCTTCTTTGTGGCCCTACTTCCACTGAACGGTGAATAATGTGAAATTTGGGTTAGGGGTGGCAAATTCCTTAGAATTTTTAAGGCAAAGGGCAATTAGCGAAGTAACTCAATCACAATGTTATTATTGATAGGTGATGACTCAATCGATGAGAATAAATTTGGTGAGAACTAGAAATGTCAATTAATCAACGACTTGAAGGGAATCAACAATTCGCTAGTAGAGTTATCATTAGATACATGTTATTGATGAGAAATCCTCACCAATTGATAGGGTCCTTGACACCAACATGGAACCGCCATGTGGTGGAGTCAATGTTTGTAGATTTGTAACTTTTTATGGATAGCCATTATTGGATGATAGAAGACAGCGCATATAACGTAACTTCTTGAGCCGCAAATAGTTTTAATAAGTTATTTGTTCATTCAAATTCAAGAATCGATCGTGGGTTACATCTGCTCACATTGCATTCTTTTAAACCCCTCATAATCAGTTGAAGAGCTCCATGTTCTCCACAATTTGCTTGGTCCCTTTTTACTTTGGCTCTTTGCTATAAAGCAGCTAATTTGGAACCTTCTTTTATCATCATCATCATCGTCATTATTTTATATGTGGACATGCAAAAATAATCATTATTATTTGATACGGGGACATGCAAAAATAATGCATACATTTCCTAGTTACAAAATAAAGGTGCCTTTTGTTTTATTAATGGTGAATAAAATCATTTTCCCTCAATTTTAATTAATTCGGCCTTGCGACATTGACTAATGAACCATTCGAAGGAGGAGAAGTTCGACTTCTAAAGAAGCTACCTGACTTCATTTGATTTTTGAATAAACTAGGACCTAGGTATGTCGTTGAAGTAGTCCTCTCAAGATGCTTGGAAATAAAATAGAGGGCATTCTTGTCTCTTAATAATTACTGTAGTAGAACTACCTAGAAAATTTATATCATTAAAGAATTTCAATAGCCTTTTTTTTTGGTTTTTTTAAAGGATAAATGGATTTTTGCTTTTCGCCTTCTCTTGGTTCTTATGATCAAAGCCTTCCTCCTTGCAAACGCACATATGCAAATGTCATACTCGACTGCTTCATTAATTTGTTGATCAGAAATCTTAGCATCTTGTAAATGAGAAAAATATGATTGTACGATATTTCCTACTAATTGTAAATTCATAATATGTTTGGAGCTTAACTACCTAAAAGATTCCTTTTCATAGCAAGGTAAACACAATTTGATATGTAACATACATATAAAAATAAAAGATTACAACCTTTTTCAACATGCCCGCCAAAAGTACAGTAATATTTTCCTTTGATCGAAATTTTTATACACTTTGCTATAGCATTTCAAATTGTTAACACATGACACAAAAGGAAACAACTTATCCAAACTGCAAATTTATCGTGAAGTAGTGTATTTTGATATGCAGATATAGGGTAACACAATAAACATGAGAGTTGATTTGAGATAAATTATTTGAGTCTTGTTAATCACTTATTGACACCTGAATCTTTACTGATAATTGGATATGTATTTAATTTTTTAATAAATAATATAGAATAGAGTATAAAAAGAAGAATAATGATGAATGAAAGATCCACCTATGGCGTCCGGCCACATTCGTTCCGCTTGGGCTTTACGCAGTCCAGCCCCATCACCTCAAATTCACAAATACCGCACTCAATTGCTTTAGCTCCGGATTTCGGTTACAGGGACTGTAGTTATGGAGTCAATCTTCTCTCTAGCAAGCACAACCTCCATAGACGAAGCTCTTTTCGCTTTGCTGCCACCAGTCTCAAGCTCGATTGCAGGAATCGATCCACAACTCGCTCTCGTCGCCCCACCAAAGCCAATAGGATCCCCATCGACCAAGTTGAAATTTGCTCATCCTGACATGTTTAATAATGGAATCGTCACCTACTGTCTCCTTTCTCCTACAGACGTCGTTGAAAAGCCGAAGCTGAAGGGGAGAATAACGCTTGTCCTGTCACGAACTGGATAGTGAGTGGCCAGCACGATGGGCAGACTTACTGGACCAAAAGAAACGATCAATCTCGTTCACGGCAATGGACTCGGCGATGATCCAGTAAGACAACACATAAGAAGGCAGCAAAACAGAGCATAGATCACGAGGCAAAATCTAGAATGAATCTAAAATTTAATACTAGAGTTCAATCAGGAAGAAACAACCTGGTTTGTGCTATGGCAATTCATGGTGACGGGACAAAGACCAACTGTTACTCGGCGACACTCCAGCGAAGTCTCGGTGGATTTGGCACAGTGACGGTGTCCGTGAGGCGACCAGCACGTTGCTTTGCGGCGATAGCGATGGCTCAGACGAGGATTGAACAAAGGTGGTGAGTAGGAAATGATTAACATCTTCGAGGGGGTAAGCAAACGCCAGCAGAAGTTATGAATGCCGCCGTAGCTCTAATGTAATGTGATTATAGACGAACTGAGAATCCATCATCTTCTCTTGAACTGTGTACAATTAGCGAAACGGACTACTAAACCCCTTCAGGGACATCGCCACATAACATGCTCTCTTGCAAAGCAACGCCTTGCAAACTCATCAAACCTTTGAGCTCGAGTGGCAATGAAGCTATTGCTTCTCAAATTCAAAGCTTCTAGTCCCCATGAGATTACTGATACTTGCAGGAGCTGAACTCGAGAACGGATTACCTTCAAGAGGCAAAATCTCCCATGCCTCCGAATTCGCTTGCGGATTAAGAAACCTTCCAAGTAGCTCCATTCCCTTCGAGATGAAGCCTTTGTCAAGAACTACAGTTTCGGATCTCAGGAGATATGGCTTCCACTAAAAGAGTCGTTCCTCGAGGTTTGATGAGGTCGGGACTATCATGAGGTACCGATTCGTCACAATGTGGAACTGCATGTCGCTGATGGAGCTTTGGGTGCAGATAAGAATCGAGCACATTGTTTTTGTGAAATTAGAGCAATTGTTCCAAAAGTGAACTGGATTGTTCTGTTGAGCTATAAATTGGATTGCCGGAATAATCTATTTTTCTTTTTCTTGCCAAAAATACAAAAAATACAAAAAAAAAAAAAATGATGGGAAAATTAGCCGAAAAAATAGTAAAATTTGTCCAAAATTTTTTTGACCTATTGCACTTTTGTCAATTGAGTTCATCTAATCAATTTTGACTAAAAATCACCGACATGAATACCAACCGTCTTTATGTAGGACGGTCGGCGCTAACGAGACAATTTTAAATAATATTTTAATATTTTTTTCATTTTTTATTTTTCCTTTTCCTCTATTTCCTTCTTTCCTTTTTATCTTTTTTTTCTTATCCCTTTTCTCTTCTCTTTTTCTTTTTCCCTTTCTCCCTACACCGGTCACCACCAGGCCTCATCAATGGCCAACAGAGGTCGTCAACCTTGGGTGAGGGACGGCCCATGCTTGCCCTATATGGCCAAAATTGGCCAAATGAACTCAATTAACAAAAAGTGAAAATTTTTATGATTTAATTGGCAAAATTGAAAGGTTTAAGACTAAATTGATAAAGTGCCATACATTGAGATTTTTTGAACAATTTTCCATGAGAATTCTAAATGAGGACTCAATTAGCAAAATTTTATATTAACGAGGCCTAGCAAAGGGAGAAAGGGAAAAAGAAAAGAAAACACGAAAAGGAGAAAAGGAGAAAATGAAAATTAATAAATAATTAAAAAGACATTAAAACATTTTTAAAAATTGTTCACGTCGAGCCGGTATGCCATGTAAGACGGCCGGCGTTTATATCAATGATTTATGGTCAAAATTGGATGGATTGACTCAATTGGCAAAAAATAAAAAGGCTTAGAAACTCTATTGACGAAATTAAAAGGTATCGAAGTCAATAAATTTTTGACTTTTTGAACAATTTTCTCAAATTCTTATAAGTTAATTGAATTAAAATGAATTGGCCAACATTGCGAGAGATAATGATTTGGGAGAACCCGTGGCAATTGAGAATCATTGGCCCTCAACTCGACATTTCCACTAATCTCGTATTCCCTCAACTCCCATTCGGAAGGGTTGCAACAATAACCAAATGCCCAATCATATCTCTAAAGATCATGTCTTTCTCTAACTAATACTTAAATATGTTAAAATATTCAATTAGACCCAGGTCATATGCAAGAGAACTAAGCAAGGTTATTTCTCCTTACCAATCCGGTGCTGTATATTACTGTTAACCTTTTCTTTTCTTTTTTTGGTCAAAAGAATTTAACACATCTAATTCAAAGAAATTAATCACCCTAACTTGGGCCTTAAATAGGAAAAAGTAAAATTGGGATTGAACACATCTTCTGGCCAATTTTGCTTAATTCATGCTGCTAATGAACCCAACATGGTCCGAAGGTCCAGCTGAGTTGATCACTCAAATTGGTCAATGTAGCTGGCGAAGAAAAGATCGGGGCTTTGGCTCGTGAAAATGGAGTCTTATCATTGGAAGACAGCACAGGTATGTTTGGATTTAGCAAGCAATTTGGGTAGCCGCTTTGAGTTGTAGGATTCGAAATAGTAGGATTTGAGCTCAAAGAGCAATAGGGGTAATCAACTACTTCTTAACCTGTGAAACAGTAGCTTAATTTTCGAGCTATCGATAAGCAAAGCTTTGAGTATATGTACATAAGATTATGAATTCAAAAGGTCTAAATCATAAGATGAAGAAGAGGACCACATGCAAATGAGATTTTGGCGAACACTATTAAAGTAATATCCACACATTTTCTCTTGCAGGAACGGTATAGAAAGGAGGGGATTAGTTCAGTATCGGAAACTGAGAAAGGTAAAAGTCTATGCGATGGCTTAAAAGCATGTCGTTAGCGACCCTAGTCAATAACTTAACTGCGATGTGGACCAGCACACTTTGCCTCTGAAATAGCGGGGAAGGTGATTTGATGGTGATCAGCACTGGATTGCGATGCGGACCCAACACAAAAGGTCACTCGAACACGACAGCAAACTCCTCATTTTGTCGATTTTTCAAATGTTCTTTCTCCTCTCGAAACGCCAACATATGGACAAGGCAACGGGCAGGTGAGTCACCATGGATAGCGACACCTGCATGCAAATGGGGTTCCTCAAAGCTGCGCAAGAGGCCGTCTAGATGCTTCGTAGAGCTATTATCTTATGATTACTTGAGGGAGGAATCTTGGCAGGTTCACAATTGTGTGGAGTAAGAGAAGGAAGTCTGTCAAAGTTTCAAGATTTGATTGATGGGGTAGTAGCCATCGACAGAGATATGTTTCTGTGCTCATGATAGAAAAGAATTGGGGAAAGGGATAGATCTTGGAAGGAGGAAATTTAGGTACTAATAAGATTTAAGCTCTGTTATAAAACGTCAAAAACTCTTTCCGCCTCCTCCCAAGCACAAATTATGGGGGGGGGAAGAAACAAAACGAGACTGTTATGGAATGACATTCATGGATTTGGAAAAAAAAATAGCGAATTTGGAAGGTTGCATATAGTGAATAAGCTCAATTGGACTGAGTCGGAAAGGAAGTGTGAAGACGAGAGCAGTCCCTGCAAACTCGGGCGGCCCATGCCATGTGATAGGTCTGAAGGAGCGAAGCTGCTTTGATTGACCTTCATTTCTTCAAAGATCTTTGGCTGAAGCTGTATTTGCTTTGGTTAGTGATTTTTGGTGTAGATTTGGCAAAATAACTTAAAAGTTTTTTTTTTTTAAAGAAAAAGGAAAAATAAAAAGAACTATTGTTCTTCATCTCCAGGGGCTCAAGCAAAGGCTCGGAGGGCTATTGCGAGCCCAGGAGAGGGCTTCGAGATCAAGCAACCTAGGTGCAGCTATGCGGGGATCGCATCAACGCTTGACCATCGGCAACAATCGACTCTCGACCATGAGCGATGCGTGACCTCGAGATCTCACCTAATACTCAAGAGCGAGCGTGATGTCCGAAATGAACTAGGCGAAGACCCAAGCACAGTGGCCTTCAGTGGAGACCTAAGCGTAGTAAAACTTCAATAGTCTGGACAAGATATGACTAGTCACAAGCCAGGGCAAGACTAGAATATGTAAGTGTTAGTGGGGAGCAATTTTGGAAGAAAAAAATCAGTAACCTTAAAAGCTGCCTTTTGAAAGTGTCCAAAGGCGGCAAATGGGGATTTTCCTTAGGCTTTTAGCTTTATCAATACTTGTATTTGTTCAAATTGGTCCCCAAAAATAAAAAATAAGAAGTTAACCAAATGCCATTACTTTTTCTCGAGGGACTTTGAGGGTCCAAAGTTCCTGAGGAATAATCCTCCTTGGTGGGTTCACATGTGAATTCTCGTACCAAGGGAAGGTTATTAGTGTTACATGAGGAATAAGGCGGAATGAAGCTAAGAGGGTATGATGGGACAAGCAGCCGTATTCAGCATACTCGATGCCATGTCTCAGGTCAGTGCTCTGTTGTTGGCAGCAATTGGAGGACGGGATGGTATTTGGAGGCAATATGCAAGCTTAGAGCTCTCAATGGCAGCAAAATCGCTCCCAAAAGTCCCGAAATGAATCAAGGAAGGATGTACAACTAGAGAGTTAATAATGGGCAATGAACCCAACCTTGCTATGTGAGAATCCACGATGAATGAAAAACATTGCAGACTTGTCGTGAAGACATTAGTCAATAATAGATTGTAAAGTATCATGATGACATGAATCAATACAAGTTATCATGCCGTAAGGATGCTAATAGACTTGAAAACCTGCTAGAAAAAAAAGGATTAGGTACAAGTCTCATTCTCATACAATCAAGTTTATATTCTCGGTGATAAGTCTAGGATTACTTAGGGTGTGCATGATAACTATACTATTTTTAACTAGAATTATTTTTGTGTTATCAAGCGCAAGTTTAGAACATAAATCTATTTAGTAACACAATTTTCATTTTTCTATTTCTAAGATAAATTTTTAGTCCAAAATTATGTTTGAAACATAAATGAGAAGTGAAAATTTTCTACTTCTATATTTCTAAAATACAAATGAGAAATACAAATTCTTTCATTGCTTGCCCTCGCTACTAACCAGCCACCAACTTACCATTGCCGGTCGTTGTCCACTGTCGCCACTCAAGAAGGAAAAATTTTATATCGTTACCAAACGAATTTTTATTCCAATAATAAAAATTTTATATTGTTATCAAATGCATATTTTTACTCAAAATGTGTTCAAAGATTAGAAATAAAAAAATCTATCTTTGGAATAAAAATTAATTTATGAAATATAATGATTATCATTCATGCCTTTGTTAAGTGGCTAGAGCTAGTCATGTAAGCCACCTTCTCTGTCCTTTTTCTAGACCAAAGCATCGTGAAACCAACCTAATGGGGCTTGAGCACATCTTCTGGCTGATTGTGCTCAATTCCTGTTGTCATTGAACCCAACAAGGTCCGAATATTCTTTGAGCCCCAGTAGTCGACGTCACTTGATTACCCAAATTGTTCTACGTGACTGATGAAAAACGAATCGGGGCTTTGGCCCATGAAAATGGAGTCATATCATTAGAAGACGACACAAGTATGTCCGTATTTCAGAAAGCAACTGTGGTAGCCTGCTGTGAGTTTTAGCCTTTAGGATTTGAGCTCAAAGAGCGATGGAGGTAGCTACTTCTTGATATGCGAAACGTTGGCTTAATCTCGAGCGATTTGATCAGTAGCCTTAGAGTAAAGTGCACACGAGATCACAGATTCAGAATGTCTAAATCATAGGGCGAAGAGGATCACGCGCGCATAAGATTTTGGCCAAACCCTATAAAATCGACACATCCTCTGTCTAGATAGAAGGATGAGAGTCTGGCCAACACACAAAAAGTTCTCACATTAATTAAAGGACAAAAACCTCCGAATTATGCCCATTGTAATACATTTACTCTAACACAATAAATCTCAAATGTGTACCTATGTGACACATTCACCCCTCCATCAAAGTTTTATCGACGGGCTTTGTTAAAAATCTGCCTACTTGGACATTGGAAAGCAAATGGCATTGACATGATACTCAAATAACTTAGTGATATAAAAATTGATGTTATTTTTGTTGATTTTTTTTTATGTAACAAAAAATTTATGATAAAAATGTCGCAATTGGCATAATTTGTGATTTTTGATATTACAGATAAAGTTTAAAATAAATGTATTACGATGGGTAAAGTTTGAGAATTTTAGTGACTTTTTCCCTTAGTTTAAAGCATGCCATCGAAGAGACCGAACCATTATAAAGTATTTGCTCGTGAAGTAATTTGTGCAAGTACGATTGGTTATGTTTCTTTGCGTGCTCCCAGCAACACATTGCACAAAACGCGCGAAATGGCAAAACCCCTTGATGAAAAGCATCTTAGGGGAATGGCTTTATTTTTGTTAAATTTCAAATGTAAATGAACATGTCAATTCATGTGTCGAATTAATAATATAATGATGAGAAATGATATCATTTCATGGAGATTGATGTTTAATATACTAGTTAAATATTAAATATGGACTTATCCTAAAATATATCTAATAAATCAAAATAGAATTGCGAATGTATTAAAATTGACAGTTGGAGAAGCAAAATTTCAAAACTAAATGTAGTTAATTAATCAAATAAATACATTAAAAATCCGATTTTACTATAACTACTATATACAAATTTCAAATCATTAGGCATACAAGAACATTATCAAATATGTGATGGCAAAATTTCCTAATTTATTTACTATCCTATCTTTAGCTATATCAATCCTATCCAGTTTATTAATCCATAATATATCTATATGAATTCAAATAAATATAAGTGTATTAAAATATGTTAATATTCCCAATTTACAATGGATATTTTGGACCATCTTATCAATAAAAGCCACACAATTAATATAATATACATCTATCCACATTTAACTCATAATTATATATTATAATGAGTAATTGCATATTATCGCTTTTCGATCTTAAACATACATATTAGATCATTTAAATGGTGATTACTCGCTTAAAAGCATTAAGCACGGTAATATATAACTCATAAAAGTGAAATAAAAGCATGAAATTCATATCGTTATAATCAAGCTACACTGTAGCTATAACAAAAGAAAATAAAAATATAATAGGAAAAAAAGTATGAATTAAACCCAACATCTAGAATAAAATAACAAAAAAATTTGTCACTACTTTTTGGTTTTTTTCTTTTCAAGATATTTGAAAAACTCCAAGAACAATGAAAAAAAAAATCTAAAAGTAAAACCTAGCCATCCCCCAAGCTCTCAAAATAGAATAATATCCAAGACTCCTAACATAAAGAAATTGCTTATCTTTTTGCGTAAACTTGGGAAATAAATCAAGGAATTCTTAATTTGCATCCACCTTCTAAGGCTTTTGTGGGTGACATCTTTTTTCCTTCTTTTTGTTATTTTTTATTATTTTCTTCATGTCTCATTATGATGCATGAGTAAATAGAGAGAAATCCAAATATTTTCTCACTAAAAATAACATTATTTGTTGCATAAAATAGATAAAATAACTTTAATTCACTATATGTTAGCAACATGTTAATAGAGCTATCGAAAGAGAACTTAAAAAATAGGGAAAAATCACAAGAAAAAAGCTCAAACTATGCCAATTACAGCACATTTACTTTAAATTTTGATTGTGAGACAAAAAAATCCTAAAATTTATATTTATATGACATATTTTTCTTAGATTATTTAACTTAACTTTTGAGGTAAATATGTCATAGGGATATAAATTTAAGGTTTTTTGTGTCATAGAATTTTTGATTTAAATGTATCAGGGATAACCGAAAAAAAAAAAAAAAAAAAAGAGGTAAATGTGACGTAGAGTTTTCGGTGATTTTTGCTCTTTAAAATATTGAATTGTTTGAATATCAAAATTATTTTTCCTATTGCTTTTGGCTTTTTCCTGGGGCCCTTCGCTGAGACGCTGAAAGCCTGAAACAGCGAAAAAGGGGCACAACTGGGGCCCGGGTTGAGCTAATAATCTAGAATCAAAATTTTCTTTTATTATTATTTGTTATTATTATTATCTTTTGCTTTTCTTTTATTCAGTCAAAACAGCGAAGGTCATGACTCTAATTATAGTAGGCCGGGCCATTCAAAGGACGAAGCGCGTGGTGTGGGTCCTACAGCCTCCCCTCCCTCTCTCTCTCTCTGCAATTATTGCGGCGTCGCCTTCTTCTTTCCACTATGACAACAACTCTCTCCTTCGCCTCCATCCTATAAAGCATAAGTCACCGACACCCTACCGACACCCTTGAAGAGTTTTCGTATCATGTTAAAAATTTCAACACGTGTCCGATATTTTCTAACACTCTTATATACTCAATCCAAACATGTGTCGAAAAATTTGACACCTTATCAACTTTTGTAATAGTCTCCAATACTCGAATCGAAATTAAAACACATGAGTTTTTGATACGTTATTCGATATTAATGTCAATTTTAAATTTTTTAATAAATAAGATGTCAAAATGTATATATGAAAAAAATAAAACACTAATAAAAAAATAAATGGAGAAATAAGAAAATTTTAATTTTCTCTTCTCTTTTAACTCACACTTTCCTCGATGCATGATTCATCCCTTAAGTTTTTTTATTTTATTTTCTTCTGACATCTCTAACATATGAGTCTGGAATGTCAATTGCTCATTTTTTCTCCAAATTTTATGAATTATTAGAATCGAATTGAATTTGTCAAATTGAAATAATAAATACTATTAATAAATAATAAATAATAATTTTAGTGTAAATTCATTATAGGCTTTCTTAGTTATTTATTTATTTTTGAATTTCAATAAAATTAATTTGATTGAAATAACCATAAAAATGATAATTTATTATTTATATATAAAAATATATATTTAATATATAACGTGTCACAACGTGAATTTTTTATTTTTAAGAAATAATGTATCGTGTTGTGTCGCGTGTCGGTGTCAATCTTCTTTTAATTTCTATCCCCACTGATTTGTACATGTTCTCCCAGACCAAATAGGGCTCAATCAATTGGTAAAAATCTCTCCTTGGGTCCGTTCGTCCCTTTAGTAATTTATCAATTGATCAAGATCGAATCAAATCACTAATAACCTTTTTAGGGCCTTGCCGATCTGCCTTTTTTATTTTAAGTGAACGAACGAAAAGGTCGCAGGGAAGACCGATCCCGTCGAGGAAAAAAAAAATTACGTCGGCTCTTTTCTCGTGCGCGTGGGTGTTCCCTCTTGAAGATTGCTTAGATCGGAGAGCCATTTCGACGATGGTAGATGCCGGGTGCGGGTACAAGGACTGAAATCGACGAGAAAAAAAGCTCCAAACCCTAATTATTTTGCCGGGTCGAACGATCGGGGATCGTCGAGAAAAACCGCGAGAAAGGGAATGCAAGAGTTTGAATGGAGAGAAAGGAACGCCACGTGTCGTCCACTGAATGGGCCAAATTCTCTGAGAGAATGTCAGATCACAGTACCAAACCAAGAGTAGTGGGGTCTTGGCTATAATAATAGCTCAATTGTGGTCCCCACAAAGCCCAAACTCCGACCACTGGTTCAATTCACGGGCTTTTCATTTAATAGTGTATTGATTTGTGAAATTTCGCGGCACCACTCTCGGCTCATCTAAAAATATAAACAACTAAAAAAGGATTGGATTATATCCTCTGATGTATTATGATAATATCAATCTATTTTAAATTATAGATAATTGAAAATTATTTGCAAGTTTATTTTTTCAAGAAACACTAGCGAAGTCCTAATCTGCTATATAAAGATATAATTCAGCTCTTCCATTAACCACAGCCTTTTCACCTTTTCCTCGCTCCTAGAGGCACCGCTCCTTTCTGGGTTGGCTATACAGTGGTGACTTTCTCAGAGGCACATCTGCACGGAGACGGGGGGTTATGGGCATGCGTACTGCGGAGTCCCTGTCACCGGGGAAGAGGTGGCAGTGAAGCGACTAAAGGCGGTGAGCGGACGGGCAGAGCGTGAGATTCTGACTAGGGTTAAAGTAATAAAGCCGAGTTCATCACAACCACGTCGTGTCTCCGGTTGGACACTGCACTGACGGGTCTGAGAGCATCTTCGTGTACGAGTTGGTGCCCAACAACACCTTGCACCTCCACTTGCATGGTGGGTCTGAATTTTCAGTACGACTCTAATTGTCGTCCTCCCCACTTCTTTTGGCTGCCTTCGGCAACCATTTTTGAATTTTCCCCTCCTCTTTCGGCTGCCTTTGGCAACCACGGCACCATTCTCAACCAAAGGTACTGAGCTAGCCTACGGTTGAGGCAAATATAAAGGTGCGTTAGCTTTGCAGTGGGTATTTTACTTATTCTCACTACCTCACATGCGGGTAACTATTATACTAGTCTATTCGGCGATAATTAAGGAAAGCTAGCATGGTTTCAATCTTCACTACCGTGAGATTCCCAAATTTCATATTTATATTTGTCTTCTCAATAAAGAAGGAATACAAAGGTCAGCACAAGGTCTTCCATCCTAGAGCGAATCTTCCACCTGTTTCCTCCTTGAGCCTTTTAAGGACTTACTTAGATCTAATACGACTTTAATGTTGTCCCCTCTTCTTTTGGCTGCTTTGGGCAACCACTTTCTCAATATTTCCGATCGCTAGCGAGTCAAATCTGTTGCTAAGGATGCGCAACCCACTAGCCATAGAGGAGGAGACAACTAGCTATGATTTAAAATAAAATAAAAAAAAGCTATTATCTATATAGAGAAATTGAGTTAAAAGATGCCGATTTACCTCTAAATGGGAAGGATTTAAATCTCAATCCATATTGTTTACATCCAATATACAAAGATAAGCAAAAATATCAAGTGAAATGAAAGAATAAGTTCAATTGGTAGTTGTTAATTCATCAATTATTATAGACGAGATTAACAAAAGCATAAAGTGAGAGATGTAGAAAAAGAGATCAATTAATCATTTGTAATGTGTATCTATTCCTTAATTTCGAATTAAGTGATTTATTAGATAATTCTTGAGTAGATTAACATTAAAATAATAAAATAGTAATTTGTATCAGTAATTTTGTAAGTAAGTCTACCTAGACCGTACATAGAGGCCTGCCAAAATGGCAGATCTGGACGGCCTCATCTTTTGCATGACCAGCTCCCATCACATTCCTCGGAATGAAAATATAAATCGTACATTTCTTCATGAGAATTGGGGCTTACATCTGTCTCGATGGCGAAGGATTTCGGCCCTTTTTTTCCCTAACAAAAATAGCAAATCTTCTTTACAAGTGTGATTTTTTTCGTACGTCTTTTAAATCAAATCAAAGTTGCTTTCCTTTGACGTCTTATTTCGGCATCCAAATTAGCATTTGGGGTTATGTGAAAACAGAAAAAAAATATATTAATTAGTGAACTGGGCGCTTTGTCCTTCTAATGGAAAGGATTCTGATGGAAAATGAGGGAGGACCGACCCTAGACTGACCATCTAGACTGAAAATTATTTTGGGATCTGCAAGTTTCAGATGTACTTTTGCCTCTCATCTTTATTGAATCAATAGTTTATTTTTTATTTTTTATTTTTTTGTGATTTCTTTCATTCATTCATTCAATAATTACAAGACAAAGGGAAACATATATCCTAACATAAAATATCCCTAAAGGTTGGGGATAGGAAGACGTCCAATTGAGAGGGAGTTTTTTGGTTCGATGAGCTTTTGCTATCCAGTCGGCGTCGCAATTTTTGTCCCGAAGATAGTGGTTCATCTTTGCTTGTCTGAAATGGCCGGGAATTCTTTTTCCTTCACTATCGATGTCTCTCACGGCCCAAGGTGCTTCTTCTTGGCTCATTATGCTCTCCACCACTACCAAGTTGTCACTTTTACACAAAAAATTTTCATTTCTTTTGACTTTGCCCCACTTCACTCTTGTGGATTTGCTTCAGAAAGTGCATACTTTTGACAAGAGCAAGGGTTTTGGCTTCAAGAGGGGTTGCTACTCGGATCTCGCACGCAAATCCTCCCTCCACCATTCCGTTGGAGTTCCTCAAGATCCCGGCAATAGAGCTTGGGAATTTGCTCCCCACCTAAGATGCATCGACATTCAGCTTGAGATCTGAGTTTTTGGGGGTGTCCACTTCGTTTCTTCCTTTCTAGATTTGGTTTTTTGGCTTCAAGAGGGGTTGCTACTCTAATCTCACACGCAAATCCTCCCTCCACCATTCCGTTGGAGTTCCTCAAGATCCCGGCAATAGAGCTTGGGAATTTGCTCCCCACCTAAGATGCATCGACATTCAGCTTGAGATCTGAGTTTTTTGGGGTGTCCACTTCGTTTCTTCCTTTCTAGATTTGGTTTTTGAGTTGTTGTTTTGTGGGATCCATCTGAGGTAGGTGACAGCTTGAGCTCTTGCCTCTTCTATTATGGCTGTGGGATTCAGTTGTTGTCCTTGAAATACAGCGTTGTTCCTCGCCTTCCACATGCTTCAAAGGAGCGTTGCGATTTCATCTACTTTAGTTGAAGTTGTGTTGTTCTCGAAGATGTCCATTAACCATTTATCAGTTTTGGTGACATTTGTAGGCTTGTGAAGTTCTTCAAAGTTGGGTCTGACCAAACTCCTGCTCAGGGTACTTGGAACAGAGCGGGCATATTGGGTCTGGTAAGACTCTTCTCTTGTAGAGTTTTTCACGTGTTGGTAGGGCATCTTGGCATAAACTCCAAAGGAAGATTCGTATTTTTGGGGGCTCGTATAATCCATACTTTTGTCCATGGTTGTCTTAGTGGCTGAAATAAGGTCAATGCCATGTTTGTATTTTCCTTGAGAGCCTTGGACCGCTCGTTATTGTAGCCGCTCTTAACTGTATAACTTTCAGTTTTGTTCGCTGTCTAGTATAGAGTGTCCGTCTTTGGGGAGGGACTGATGGGGGTCACTAATATCTCTTCGACGACCTTTTTCACAAAGAGGTTCTGCAAAGTTTGTTCTTTCCACTTCCTCGTGTCATCATTTATCAGTCCTGCCATTTTGTGTGGCTCATCCTTGTTTGCCGGACCCCTAATTATGCCCGAGGCTAGCCACCTGTCCTCTTTGATTTTTATAGATTTGTCATCTCCCACTACGCATCTAACTTCCGGCTCAATGACTTCTCTCTCGGTTATGATACCCTGCCAACCCCAGGATGGTCGAAATCCTCTTTTGGCTTTCCAAAAATCCCCATCCGGGAAGTATATTCCTTTAAAAATTTGACTCCACAATGCATGAGGATTTTGATGTAACCTCCAAGCTTGTTTTCCCAACATAGCTCTATTAAAGGTTTGCAAATCTTTGAAGCCTAAGCCTCCTTCATCTTTTCAAAGTTTCAGCACTTCCCATTTTTTGCAATGCATTCCCCTCCAGGCATCACTTTGTTTCCACCAAAATGAGGCGACTATTTTCTCTCTAGCATTACAAACAGAATTTGGTATCTTGAATATTGACATGGCATATTGGGGGATGGCTTGCACTACACTCTTTATCAATATTTCTTTACCTATTTTTGAGAGAAATTTTTCTTTCCATCCCTCCATCTTCATATTAATTCTAGCCAAAATCCACGCGAACATGTCTTTCTTTGACTGACCCCAATCGGATGGTATTCCAAGGTACTTCCCGGTCTTCTCTATAATCGGGACATGCAATTCTTGAGCCATATTCCCCTTCAAATTCGTGGACAGTCACTACCGAAAACAATTCCATATTTGTTTAAATTGACTGCTTGATTGGTTGCATAACAATATTGGTTTAGAATTGCAGCTAGACTTTGGCACTCCCTAACCATTCCATCTAAGAAGAAAATAGCATTGTCGGGAAATAATAGGTGGGTCAATGTTGGGCAATACTGTTTAGAGTAATTCCCTTGAGGCTTCCATCCACTTTTGCTTTATGCATCATCCACGATAGCACATTTGCCACTATTATAAATAGGTAAGGTGATAGTGGGTCGCCTTGTCAAATGCCCCGAGTGGGTGAAAATTGTTGCGTGGGTTCTCCATTTACTTTCACGCAAAACAAGACTGTTGAGATGCATTGCATGATTAGATAGACCCATCCCTCACAAAAACCCATTTTCAGCATGCATTCTCTTAAGAAATCTCATTCAATTCTATCATATGCCTTTTGCATGTCCAATTTAAGAATGGCTTGGAACTTCTTCCTTCTCTTTTTACCCTCAGTTGGCGTGACACTTCTTGGACTATGAGAATGTTATCTTGAATTTGCCGGCCTTGAACAAAAGCACTTTGTTCTATCGCTATTATCTCTTGGAGCCATAGTTTTAGCCTATTAGTCATCTCTTTTGATATAATTTTGTAGATAAAGTTGCATAGGCTTATAGGTCTAAATTGGCTGATTTCCTCTGGGTTCTTAACCTTAGAAATAAGAGATATATGTGTAAAGTTTAAGTTTGGGTCAAGAACACTTGTATCAAAGAAGTTCGGACCAGCTGAAATGTATCTTCCTTGATTTCTTCCCAAAAGTTGCAATAGAATTGTCTATTCCTTTCGTCAGGCCCTAGGGCTTTTGTTGCTCCTAGCTGAAACATAGCTGTTTTAACTTCCTCCATTGTGATGTTGGCCATGAGATTTTCATTTATGTCATCTCCAATCGGGCTCAAGCATTGGTCTAGAATAGGCTAGAAATTCCAAGGTTCTACCGATTCATATAAGTTTCGGTAGAAATCCCTATGTGATTTTTAAGAATGTTTGGTTCTCTAGACCAAGTGCTTCCATCAGTCATCAGCATTGTTATCTTGTTTCGATGCCTCCTCTAGATTGTTGTTGCATGAAAATATTTGGTATTTTTGTCACCCCACTGCAGCCACTCAATACGAGATCTCATCCCCCAATACATTTCCTCCTGTTTCCATATCTTTTCCAATTGTTCCACTATCTTCTAGATTTCTTCTTTGCTGGTGGTTACCACTGGTCTATTGTTTATCTCCGTTAATTTCCTTTTTAGCCCTTTGATTTGGTGCAATGTGTGGGAGAACTTCCCCCGACTCCATGATGCTAGCTTCTTTGATACTTCTTGGATTTTACTTGGGAAACTCGATGGTTGAAGCTATTCCTCTTTCCATGTGCTCCTTATGATGTCCCCACATTCCTATTCTTCTAATCAATAAGCCTCGAACTTGAGCTCCTTTTTTCTTTTGTTCTAGAGTGGGTATAAATCAAGCATGAGAGGGCTGTGATCGATCCCACAGCAAGTAGTGTCACCACTTCTGCGTTTGGGAAGGTCACCCTCCACTCCATTGTGCATAACACCCTATCGAGCCTTTTCCTTACTAGTGAATCGCCTTCCCGCTTATTTGTTCATGTGTGGGCACAGCCTTTACTCTTCGTGTCCATGAAGGAACATTCATTTGTGAACTCCCGGAAAGCCGCAATTCTATGATGATCAGCCTCTCTCATGCTTTCTTTCTCCCAAATATATAAAGTCTCATTAAAGTCACCTATGCATATTCACAGAAGTTGATTAGTTGCTTGGAAGCTTTGTATTTGTTGCCAAAGTGCTAATCTCTCTCGAAAATTTGTGGACGCATGGAGGAAAATGATTCTCATATGTTTACCGCTTTCCGGTTCTTTGCATTCTAGATCAATGATTTCTTTTCAGCTGAAATTAACTGTGATCTCTACATCTTCAAGCCACATAATAACCAAACCTCCTGCCATTCCTTTCGATTGTACTAGATATGAATGTGGGAATTTGAACTGTCTTCTTACCCTTTCCACCAACAGCTCTTTGTTTTTTGTTTCCATTAGAAAAACTAGGGTGGGCCTTTCCTAAGCCACTAAGGCTCTTAGCTCTTGAACTGTCAAGGGGTTGCCCAGCCCTTGACCATTTTAGCTCAACACTCTCATGTTATTTTCGGTGGCTTATTAGGGCTAGCCACCATAGCCCACTCCTTTCCTTCTCTTACCACTTGAATAGGGGTATCTAAAAGCTCCATCCCGTCTACCAATACCATGGCAGATTCTTGAATCTTCTTTTGTTTCTTTGCTCTTTTGAAAATCTAGCTTTTCTTGACGCTTGTTGCTTTGATCATGATAGCTTCAATAGGGTGTGGTTCGACTATAACTATTTGTTTGCCTTTACTTTCCTGTTCTCCTGCATTTTTAATCGCACTTCCCTCATTCTCCTCTTGTAAAGGCCCGTCAAGTCTTTTTTTGCTTATAGTTGGATCTGGATTTTTTACTCCTTCCTCTCTCACAACAATTTCCATTCCAACTGATTGGATTTGTGTTTTTGGAACTAATTCATCTTCTTCTTGCTGCAGGTTTAACTCCCCATAGAAAGCCTTCCAGTGTGGACTTTTTTCTCTCACCACAGCCTTCAACCAAGGTCTGTACTTCCTTGCTTTGTTCTCAGCCCACTTTGTTTGCTCATATAGCATTTCTTCACAATACGATGCGTAATGACCCATTTTGCCACATGAGTAACAATAGTGGGGTAATTGTTTATAACTTCATACTTAAACTCCACCCACAGCATTTTTCTCCTAATTTAACAACAGTTCCAAATCTCAGGAGGGCCTTTAAGTCCACTTCAACCTTCACTCGTCCTGTTTTATAGGATTCCCCTTTAGTTTCTAGTTGGACATCGAGGACTTTCCCACTTTTTGCGGTGAAATCTGAATGAACATCTTCCAAAATCCATCCTAGAGGTAACCCTACTAGTTGAACCCAAATTGATTAAAACTGTGAATCCTAGAGCTTTCCTCGGACCAGATGAGCGTCGAGGATCACCGTTGCTACCTTGAAGCCGGGTGCGGTCCCTCTGCTGGCGATGGGTCGATAGGTGGAATCCGGCCTGGTGCCGACTAAGGAAAGTAATTTTGTGATTATCTCATTAGCTCCACCCCACGTCTCTCTCTCTCTCTCTCTCTCTCTCTCTCTCTCTCTCTCTCTCTCTCTCTTTCTGTGCATGCCGATCACTACCCATTTCGTCGCTTATTTGTTTCTTACCATCTATAAAGAAAGAAAGAAATAACGTGTAAATCATGCGTATAATCTGAATATTGAGGACGTACTGCATGCCAAAATGATTAAATCCATAATTCAATAAATTAAAGAAACTAGTAAATTGCTCGAGTGCCGGGTATTTAGGCAACGCGCACTCCCCAAACATACGATATCTCCGTCCCTTAGGCTTTCTAATTCCCAGCCTGGGCTCCTGGCCGTCTTCTCCGACAGCAGCGACCAACAACACCGCGGCGCTGACGTCCACCACCACCATGGCATCTCCTGTGCCGCCAGCTTCTTCCTGGTCCCCTATGCCCCCTTCACCGGCATCTCCTTCGTGTCGTTCCACCTTGTATAGCGGGCTCATGGGGGTTTATGCGTTGGTGCGGTCGCGGCGGTGGTGCTGTTCACATGTTGCGGGAAAAAAACAGGCAGTCTCGGGAGTCAACCCCCGGCACTCCAACCCCGGCGCTCCAACCCCCGGCGCTCCTCAGACTTTCGGCATTCGCAGGTTCACTCTTGATCAAGTGAAAGGGTTCACTAAAAATTTCTTGGAAGAACGTGATATCGGAGGAGGTGGTTTTGGGCGCGTGTACAAGGTTTGCTTCCCAATGGGGAAGGGGGTCCAGACAAGGTGGTGGCAGTGAAGCGACTAAATACAGAAGGCCAACAGGGAGAACGTGAGTTCAAGACTGAGGTTGAAAATTTAAGCCGAGCCCATCACAAGCATGTCGTGTCTTTGGTTGGATACTGCATAGCCAAAACCGAGCGCATCCTCGTGTATGAGTATGTGTCCAACAAAACCTTGGAGTTCCACTTACATGGTCATGGTGAGTTGGAATTTTCAGTACCAATTTATGCTGCGCGCTTATATGTTGCCCCCTCTCTTTCTCTATCAGTCTTATTTGGGTATCCGACTTGCATTTGGGGTAAGTGAAAAAGAAAGGGACAACTAATCGGTGAACTTGGTGCTTCGTGCGTTTAATGGAAAGGATTCTGATGGAAAGTGATCGTTTCAGAATCCGGACAACCGACACTTGATTGGCTAACAAGACTGAAAATTGCTTTGGGATCTGCCAAAGGACTAGCGTATCTTCACGAGGGTTGTAGGTTTCCGATGTACTTTTGCCTTTTCTATTTATTTAATCAATAGTTGATTAAAACTGTGAATCCTTGAGCCTCGCTCTTGTATACATGGGAAAAACATTCCTTGTGCAGGTCATCCTAAGATCATACATCGCGATATCAAGGCAAGTAACATACTTTTGAACAATGATTTCGAGGCAAAGGTAAAAACAAACTTATTGGATAAATTTATGAGTCCGCATTGATATTTCCAACTTCAATTGGTTTAACTCTCGAAGCAAGTAGATTACACTCCTTCTGAATTCTGAATTCCGAATGCTTTTTCTCTCTCAGATTGCGGATTTTGGACTTGCAAAATGTATTTCTGAATCAAGGAGTCATGTGACTACCGAGCCGTGGGGCACCATTGGGTAAGATTTGCTCCATTTGGAGGACTGAGATGTGAGCTGGCTATTAATCTGTCTTAGATGTTTCCAAATGTTTGTAAAATGAGCCATTGTTCGCTAGTTCATCTTGTGCTTCATTTGTTAAAGCACAGCCTTTTAGGTACTTCTGTAGCTTGACTAGTTCAAATATGTTACTGTTCAAATTTGTTAGAAATTCAAATTATGTTCTTCCCTGTAGGTATATCGATCCGGAGTACCGCCAAAGTTCCCAACTAACGGAAAACAGACATTTATTCTTTCGGGGTGGTGCTCTTGGAGTTGATCACTGGTCACGAACCTAGGGATACTAAATTGCATTCAATGGGTCTGCTTGGATGGGTAAGTCATGCAATTGTCATGTTCACAATTATAGCCCAAGCTACCTATTACACCCTCATTTTTTTCTTGGGACCTGGAGGGCATTCGAATTTATAGGTGGTTTTTTTTATAATCCAAGTGCAATATTGAGATAGAGTCATTGTGATATGGTCATTACAGGTGAGGTCTAAGTTCGAACAATGTGTGAAAGATCAAAACTTCGGAACTCTTGCCGATCGCAAGCTGCGGAATCAGGACCTTCCTGAGATAGATCGTGTGGTGCATTTGGCTATGGCTTGTGTGGATCCATCGCCGGAGGAACGACCGAAGACGAGTAAGGTAATATTTTTAGTACCCGGAGCTTAATTTTTCTTTAATAGATGCAGGCCAGTTGCGACATTCATGACTAATGACGGTTCTTTTTGTTCACTGACTCATGTCTAGTTCATTTAAGATTTGTTGAGGTTATTTGGAAATAGCGTTAAATAGCACCGACACGTGACATGTGATATGTATCATGACACTACATGCCGACACGTCATTTCTAAAAAAATAGAAAATTCCGACACGTTGTATATTATATGTATATTTTTATATATACATGATAAATTATCATTTTTATGATTAATTAATCAAATCTACAAATAAATAAATAATAATAAATGGAAAAATTACCAAAAAGGACCTCAAGTGCCATTATTTTCTTAAATAAGAACTTGAAATGGTTATACTTGTTTCGAATAAGGGCGGATATTTTCGTCATTTTCCTTTTTCTTTCCATTTTTTGGTTCTTCTTCCTTCTATGCTGGTGGTCGGGATGCCCACATAGGGTGGGGCGAGGGTTACTTGTTAGGCATAGGTGAGGACGGGCTCACTTGGGCGAGACGACCCTTGCCTTGGGGGAGAGGCTAGGTCACCCCTCGCGGCCATCGGCGAGGTCGGCCCTCGTCGGCCCCAAGCAAGGCCGACCCTTACCAAATTTGGTGAGGGTGGCCTTGCTCGTGGTCGTGAGGGCACCCACAACCAATGAGGGCTCAACGGCCCGCCCGCGTGTGGGCAAGAGTTCGACGCCCTTCGCCGGCGCCGAGCGAGGGTCGTCGAGCTCTTACTACCTACGAGCAAAGGCTTTCAGGCCAACCCTCATCAAATCCGGCGAGGGCTCACAAGCCCTCGTCGGCCTTTTTCTGCGGCCGGCAAGGGCCGACCTCATTAACTACTGCCATGGTAGCCCTCGCCGAATCAAAAGAGGGTGACCCTCACCCAACCTTTTGTGAGTCGACCTCTACAAAGAAGAACCAAAAAAAAAAAGGAAAGAAAAAAGGAAAATGACAAAAAAATATTCTTGATTAGGTCCTTATTTAAAACAAGTATAACCACTTCAAGCCATTATTTGTAATAAGGTCAACTCCGGACCATTATTTGAAAAACGAGGGCACTTAGGGCCTTTTTTTGGAATTTCCCTAAAAAAGTATAGCATGAATTTATAATAAAAACATCAATCCACCATTTGCTAATATCATTCATTAGACTCCATTTCGATAATCCATAAAACTTGGAGAGAAAAAAAAAAAAAAAAAAGCAATCCACATTTTTAGACCCGTGTGTCGAAGCATATCGGAAGAGAAGAGGTAGAAAAACAGACTTATAGATGAATTGTGTATCATGAAAAGTGAGAGTCGGTAGAAAAGAGAAAATTAGTTTTTTTTTCCCTTTTATTATTATTATTATTATTATTATTATTATTATTATTATTATTATTATTATTATTATATATTTACTGAAAATTTTTATAATTGACCTTGTGCGTATCAAAATTATGTGTCAAAATTCCAAGCTTGTATGTCGAAATTCCAGACTCGAGTGTCGAAGAATTTTGGAAGAATTGATTAGGTGTTAGATTTTCGACATGTGTTGATCGTGTGTTGAAGAGTGTTGAAAAGTGTCCAACATTTACTCGACACAATATAAAGTTTCTGCAAGAGTGTTGGTGCTTCATGGAATATAAGAACTCTGACGATCAACTTTTGAAATAATTGAGCAGATTGTTCGAGACCTCGAAGATATTGTTCAAGCCGTCAAATATTGTCCCATCCGTATGCCGGGAAAAGGCCCTGGCGGTGCAGCCTCCACTGCGAAGGGGAAAGCTCGGACTGCGGGCTAGAAAAGCGGGTCCTAGCCGCCCTACAACCCAAGATCTGGAGATGGGAAGGATTTAAGAGAGTCAAGGTTTCAGCGGATGCTCTTGAACCGCCTTGTTTTAACGCTTCACCGTGTATGGCAAGACAGGCATTTGATTTTCAAGCATTGACTTCGATAATTTGGTTATTTGGGATTTAAGTTTATTTTGAAGTGGATGGACAGAGGCTACTGTTGTTTGCAGTAGGTCCAGGTGATTCATGTCGGAACCCAGAGATTATTTTTAAAGGTTGGTAGTGTCGGGTGAAATCGTAGTCGATCAATGCGCTGACGTCTTTGGTCGTGTGCTGATCTTAGATGTTTGATGTTGGTTGATTTTGTGATGGCGACTGCACGTGAAAGTTTTTGAAGTCAAGACTAAACACCAAGAGCGTTTGACAAAATATTACCTTTTGAAGTTCAGTTAAATTGATGGGTGATAATATTCTTTGATGATTAGGAGGGTGTGGACGGTATGTATGAAGGATCTCTGGTCAATTTGTTGACAACCTTATTACTGTAGGGTAGACTAGATAGTGGGCATTTTTAATGGATTAGTAAATGGGTCTTAAATGAATACAGAGTAAACCCATTTAAGACTCATATATTTTAGTCCTTTTATTTTTAAAACCCATCATAGGTGCCTTAAAAAATAAGGCATGGCCTATTAACGACCCATTTAAGCAAACATGAGTCCATAAATGGGTTGTGCAACCCATTTAACACCTCTACTTATTAGGTATCATTGCAAGCTTTATTTGGTAATGAAATTACGAAATTCGCCTCTTTCCGGTACTTTTAGAGTTAGCCTCTTTATAAAATTAGATGGGGGTCGAGAAGGCAAGTGAAATTCATTCTCTCTTCGGACATTCGGACGGCGGAATTCTTTTTCATCATAGTACGTTTCATTGCCTACTCTGCCAAATGACATAAATCTCCACCTTCACTTGAGATAATCAATATACAAAAAGGTTGGTCTATACTCTAAGGTAATATGCAAGGAGAAATAAAGCACATTCGAATTAAGGACACCGAAATACTTTCGCTTCGTTTATGTCAAACGATCTCCGAAGGTAGAGGTGTCCACCCCGAAAAATGAAATGCGAACCATGTAATTTCTTTTACCTCGCATTTACTTTTCGGTCTCATTGTGTCCTTCAATGTGCCTCTTCTTCGTGGCCCTACTTCCGTTGAACGGTGAATAATGTGAAATTTGGGTTGGACGGGGGCAAATTCCTTGGATTCTTTCAGGCAAAGCCTGAGCGGCGGTGGAATTCAATGGCAATGTTATTATAGACAAGTGATGGACTAAATCATTGAGGATCAAATTTGGTGAAAACAGAAACGTCATTGAATAAATTAATCGACAACTTGAAGGGAATTAACAATTTGTCAATAGAGTTATCATTAGTCATATGTTATCCATGAGAAATCTTCACCAATAGACAGAGTCCTTGACACCGGCGTGGAACCGTCATGTAGTGGAGTTGATATTTGTGGATTTGTAACTTCTTATAGATAACCATTATTGGATGATAGGAGACGGTGGATATAATGTAACTTCTTGAGCTGCACATAGTATTAGTAAGTTATTTGTTTGTTCAAATTCAACATTCGATCGTGAGTAACATATGCTCACATTGCATTCTTTTAGAACCCCTTACAATCAATTGAAGTGCTCCATGTTCCCTACAATTTGCTTTGTTAGTGGTGAAAAAAATCATTTTCCCTAAATGTTAATTAATTAATTTCGGCCTTGCAAAATTGACCAATGAACCATTCCAAGGAGGAGAAATTTGACTTCTAAAGAAGTCACCTGCCTTTAGTTGATTGCCGAATGTGCCCTACGCTGAGACTTAGGTATGTCGTTGAAGCAGTCCTCACAAGATGCTTGGAAATAGAATAGAGGGCATTCTTGTTTTTTAATAATTACTGTAGTAGAAGTACATGGAAATAATATGCCATTTTAGAATTTCGATAGCTTTCTTTTTTTGCTTTGCTTTGAAAAGGATAAATAGGTTCTCGCTTTTTCTTCTTCTCTTGGTTCTTATGATCAAAAGCCTTCCTCCTTGCAAAAGCACATATGCAAATGTCTTGTTCGACTGCTTCATTAATTTGTCGATTGCAAATCTTAGCATCTTGTAAATGAGATAAAATATGATTGTACGATATTTCCTACGAACTATAAATTCATAATATGTCTAGAACTTAGTTACCTAAAAATTCCTTTTCATAGCAAGGTAAACGCAATTTGATACGTAGCATACAAATAAAAATAAAGATTACGTCCAACAACCAAAACTTCAGTGGTTGGAGAACACGAATAATCGTGAGCAACAACAAGTCTCAAATATGAAAATATTATTGGGGGCAATATTAGAAGAAAAAAAGTTCATTAACCATTGAAGTTGCCTTCCAAAAATGCTGAATATTAGGGTCTACTCGTTTTGCGACAAATAATTTGTGGTAAAAATATTTTTCGGATTTTCCGATATTCGTTTTATGAAAAATGAACTAGTTGTGGAAATTGTTTTCCACCAAGGAAAAAAATCTTCTAAAAGAGGGAAAATATATTTCACTTTTTAAATTGGGGAAAACATTTTCCTTACTCTCTCCTCTCATAACCTATTAGACCCCTTCTTTCTTGTTTTCTTTTTTAATAATTTGAATTTTAAATTCTTTTTTTTTTTCCTTTTTTTTTTTCCACCTTCTTCTTGGCTGGCCGTCGGCATGGCCACGGGCCGGGATGGCCACAAGCGAGCTCGAGGCTTGCTGGCGACACCACCGGCCTTGGGCCTTGTGTGGCTCACCAATCTCTAGCGAGTGGTGAGCTTAGGGCTTGTCTACCTTTGGTGAGCTCGAGCTCACTACTCACCAAATCGGTGAATGCGAGCCTCTAGCGAGGCCAGAGGCCAGTGAGCTTGAGGCTCACCCTTGTGCTCTCACTTAGACCCTAGTGCTCGCTGATTTCTAGCAAGCACGAGTCTTTGGCAAGGCCGAGGCCGGCGAGCTTGGGCTCACCAATCTGCTTGCCACTTGCCAGATCGCAAGCCAACAAAAGTTGGCCTTCAGCCGATCGTTGGCTATACGTGGCCAACGAATAGCCAAAGAAGAAGAAGAAGATAAAAAGAAAGTAAAAATAAAATTAAAAAATAATTAAAAAATCTATTTAAAAAAGAAAATCGATTTTTTAAAATATATTTTAAAAAATAAAATTATTCAAAAAAAATATGTAGAGGAAAATATTTTCCTTACCAAAAAAAAAAATCACTTTATTTTTAGGTTTTAGACGAACGCAAGAAAATAATGATATATTTCTGGAAAATGACTTTCTGAAAAATATTTTCCAAAAGTGCTGCATTTTTCGTGAAATGAACAGAACTTTAGTTTTTGGTTGGGACTTGTCTTGAGCTTTTAGCTTTGCAAATATTGACAATTTCCCAAAGTGATATAGAAGCAGTTAACCAAATGTCCTAATTTTTTCGTCAAAGGACTTTAGAAAGCCCAAAATTTATAGGAAAAGACAAACCAAACAAACCCCTTGGTGGATTCACATGTAGTTTCTCATACTAAGACTCCTACTAACAGAAGGTTATTAGTATTGCGCGTGAGCAATAAGTATAAGCATAACAAAGTAGAGAGACTATGATAGGACGAGCAGCGGTCTCTAGCATGCTCAATTCGAAATCGCAAGTGAGGAGTGTTCTGCTACCAAAATCAGTTGGATGACGAGACGTATTCATAAACAATATGCAAGCATAGGGCTCTCTATGGCGAAATCACTCCCCAAAAGTCCTCAAATGAATCGAAGGAGTACATACAACGAGAGAGTTACAACGGGAGACGAACATGGTTATAGCGAGCGAACATGGCATAACGAGCCTCGTGCCAATACTATCTAAGCCAAAACTCTCCATGACATCCTAACAAGACATGTCTTGGATTAATTACTCCGTGGCTATAGCCAGTTATATGGGCCCTGTTTTTGTCCTTTTTTTCTAGCCCCTAGTATCGCAATAAACCGCCCAAATTTGGGCTTTAAATCGCAAAAAAGTAAAATTGGGCTTGAGCCCATCTGCTGGTCAGAACGAATTGCTCTTTTTGCTCAAAAGCCCATGTGTCTTGATTACCCAAATCGGTATGTGACTGGCGAAGAACGGACCGGGGCTTTCGCTCGTGGAAATCGAGTCATCTCATTGGAAAACAACACAAGTATGTTTGGATTTCGTAAAGCAATTTGGGTAGCTGCTTTGAGTTTTGGGATTTGAAATGGCAAGATATTAGCTCAAAGAGCAATGGGGGTAATTAACTACTTCTTAATCTGTGAAACGGTAGCTTGAAATTAAGCTACTGATCGGCAGGCTTTGAGTACATATTCATAAGATTATGAATTCAAAAGGCGAAGGAGAGGACGGCACGAAGCGATATCGATGCGTTCTCTTTTTCATAAATGATATAGAAAGGAGAGGATCGGTTCAACATCGGAAATAAGAGTCGTAAAAGTCCGCAAGATGGATTAAAAGTATATGGTTAACAACACTAATTCATAACTCAAAAACAAGTATTGAGGTATGTGCGATTGGCTTTGTCCATGATTCGCCAAGCACCCGAAAAGGCAAAACACCTAGGTGACAAAAACCTTAATCTTAAAAGTGATTTTGGAAAAGACTTTCGGGGATGGCTTATGGTATCCATCAATGCATGTTAACGGAACGGTCAAAGGATAACTTCAAAAATATTGAATTGCTAATGTCATTTTGATTAAATATATCAAAAATTAATTTCACCTTTTGCTTTTGGCGTTTTCCGGGGGCCTCTTCTCTTTGCCAATACGCTGAAACATATGGCTGGATTGAGCTAATCTAGAATCGATTTTTTTCCCTTTTTTAAATATTATTATTTTTTTGCTTTTAAAAAAAAAAAATTCAGCCAAAACAGCGAATGTCATGCCTCTAATTATGAGAGAGAATATAAGAATAGCAATGGCCATGTGCAAGCTTCCCGTGGTCCCCACCTCCGCCAAAGTCAGACCAGCCTGCAGCTTTTCTACACGTTTGAATAATTCTTTCCCCGTTTTTCTTTTCTCATTTTCTCATTTCCATATATTCTCTTTCTCTTTTTTTGAACATTAAAATATGTATATTTTGCCAACATGGGCAATACTCTCTTTATTATTATCATAATTTCCATGCGGCGACATGCAAAGATAATGCAGACGTTTCCTGGTTACCCAAAAAAAAAAATCCCCTTTTTTCCTATTAATTGTGAAAAAAGTTGTTTCCCACTGAAATTTAGATAATTAATATCGGCCAGCCGGTTGACCAAGATGGGGAAGTTTGACTTCAAAAGGAGTTGCCTGCCTTCATTGATTGCCGAATGTGCCTGCACTGGCTACGGTTGAAGCAGTCTTCTCAAGATGCTGGGAAATAGACCGGAGGGCATTCTTGTCTTTTGCTAATTTACTATGGTAGGACAGTCCGGAAAATAAATAAATTGGAGAATTTCGATAGCTTTTTCTTTTATTTAGGAAAAAGGGTTTCTTTTGTCTCCTTCTGTTTTTATTTTGATCAAAGCCTTCTTCCTTGCAAAGCACATCTGGAAATGTCATGTTTAACTGCTTTGTAAAAGGGAAAGAAAAAGTCGGTTGAGGTTAACTTTTGTCAACTATTAATTTACAACATAAGAGGTTCTAAACACCTTGTAATTGGAACAAGATATGATAGCATGATATTTTCTAAGAAGATGCCAATTGAATGTTATAGTACTTTTGAAGCATTGCCATATAAAAAATGCATCCCAACATATACACATTTTGATATGTAACATGCCGATAGAATGAAGATTACAATTGTGGTTTAACAAAAAGTGAATGTTTCGGTTTGAAAAAGTAGATACATTTCTTTAAATATTTTTAGATGATCAACATGCCACGCAAATTAAAACAATATTCGAACCGCAAATTTCATGCAAAGTAGTGTGTTTTGATATCTACACATAGGATTACGCGCTAAACAATGGAGTTGACTTGTACTTTTTATTCAACTAGGCCTGTTATTAATAGATGCCAAAACCCAATTCAATAATATCATTCTAGGATTTAACAAATATTGAAATATCCATTAACCCGATTATTTAAAATAAAAAATTAATTAATTAATATAAGTCCATATTATAGAAAACTTCCAACACAACCTCCATAGCCGAAGCTCTTTTCACTTCACCACTGCCACAGTCTCTCATGGTGCCACCAAAATCGATAGGATTTTGATCAACCATGCCGAATTTCACTCATCTTGACTTGTTTAGTAGCGGAATTGTCGTTGTACACAACTTTAAAGGAAAATCACTTACATCGAGAGAACATATGAATTTATTTCGATCAAGACCACATCTAAATTGATTGACAAATCGTCCAGCTACGAGGTATCTAAGTGATTGATCTTCCTCGTAGTTCATCCCAGTCTCTAGGGGCGTCACCTATGCTCTACAAGAAAATGGATTAGAACGAACAGCAGAAAGAGAAGACGACCTCTGAGGAGAACAACACTTGTCCTACCACGAACTGGATGGTGGCCAGGCTACAGGCGTGATGGGTAGACTTAGGTGCTATTTGGTAACCATCCTAATAGCGACTGATTCTGATTTTTTATTCTCGCGAGCAGTTTGGAAACATAATCGCGTTTAGTCAAATTTTTGTTCCTAGGGATAGATTTGGAGTAGAATCAAGAATTTAAAAAAAAAAAAAAGGTTGATTCTCGTTCCAAGAACAAATTTGAGAATTAAGTCTTCTTCCATTTTCTCTTCTTCTTCTATTTTCTTCTTCTTCATCTACCGCCATCCCGCGATTGCCGTCCACCGCCGCCGTCCGTCGCCAACAACCGATCCGGCGAGCTCGTTGGAGGCAAGCCCAACCACTAGCAAGGCCCACTCGGCCCCGACGAGGCTCGCCCAACCTAGTTGGTGGCCGGCGGGCCTCGCCAGATCTGGTGAGACCGGCGACCGGCCTAACAAAAAAGAAGAATAGGAAAAAAAAAGAAACATAAAAAGAAAAAGTACAAAAATATTTAAAAATTAAAATAAATTTATTTGGAATGTAATCGAAGCATGGTACTAAACGCAATTTTATTCTAAAATCAGAAATTTTGGACAATTATCAAACAGTTTAAAATGCTTAGAATGCTCTTAGGAACATAATAAAAGAAAAATTATTTCGATCAAAATGTACTTTCGATAATAGAATTGTTACCAAAGGTGTCCTTACTTGGACAAAAAGAAACGATTAATCTCGCTCACGGCGATAGACTCGGTGATGATCCAGTAAGACAACAGCAAAAACAGAGGATGGATCAGGATGCAGAATCTAGAATGAATCTAAAATCTAACGCTAGAGTTCAGTCAGGAAGGAACGACCTGGTTTTGTGACGGGACAAAGAATAACGGTTACTCGGCGACCGCCCTAACTTGGGCCTTAAATAGCAAAAACTGAAATTGGGCCTGAGCACATCTTCTGGCCCATTTTGCTCAGTTCGGGTTGTCAAACGAGAACTCCAACGATAACATGGTCCGAATTGTTCCTTTTTTTGCTCAGTAGCCCATGTCATTTGATTACCCAAGTTGGTCGATGCGAGTGGCGAAGGAACAGATCATTAGAAGACAGCACAGCGTAAAGCAATTTGGTTAAGCCGCTTTGATTTTAGGATTTGAAAATAGAAGGATTTGAGCTCAAAGAGCAATGGGGGTGTAGTTGACTACTTCTTAAACTGTGAAATAGAAGCTCAATTTTCGAGCGACTGATCGGCAGGCTTTTGAGTACATATTCATAAGATTATGAATTCAAAAGGTCCGAATCGTAAAATGAAGAGGAGGACCGCATGCACATGAGATTTTGGCCAACACTATAAAAGCAATATCAACGTGCTCTCTCTTGCACGAATGATATATAAAGGAAAGGATCGATTCAATATCAGGAAATAGGACACGTAAACATCTGTGCGAAGGATTAAAAGCATAATGTTGATGACACCAATCTATAACTCGAAGATAAATATTGACGCATGCGTGATTGGCTTTGTTTCTTCATGTGTCGCCATAAACATGACACACCAAGCATCCAAAAAAGAGAAACATCTCAGCAAGAAAACCTTAACCTTAAAAGTGATTTTCAAATAGAGTTTAGGGGCGATGGATTAGTATCCGTTAATGCGTGTTAGACAGAACGGTCAAAGGCTAACTTAAAAATATTGAATTGCTAATGTCATTTTGATAAAATATATCAAAAATTATTTCACCTTTTGCTTTTGGCGTTTTCCGGGGCCTCTTCTCTTTGCTAATACGCTGAAACATATAGCTGGATTGAGCTAATCTAGAATCGATTTTTTTCCCTTTTTAAAATATTATTATTCTTTTGCCTTTTTAAAAAAAATAATATTCAGCCAAAACAGCGAATGTCATGCCTCTAATTATGAGAGAGAATATGAGAATAGCAACGGCCATGTGCAAGCTTCCCGCGGTCCCCACCTCAGCCAAAGTCAGACCAGCCTGCAGCTTTTCTACACGTTTGAATAATTCTTTCCCCGTTTTTTTTTTTTTTTTTCTCATTTTCTCATTTCTATTTATTCTCTCTCTATTTTTTTAACATTAAAATATGTAAATTTTGCCAACATGGGCAATACTCTCTTTATTATTATCATAATTTCCATGCGGCGACATGCAAAGACAATGCAGATGTTTCCTGGTTACCAAAAAAAGAAAAAAGATCCCCTTTTTTCCTATTAATTGCGAAAAAGTTGTTTTCCACTGAAATTTAGATAATTAATATCGGCCAGCCGGTTGACCAAGGTGGAGAAGTTTGACTTCAAAAGGAGTTGCCTGCCTTCATTGATTGCCGAATGTGCCTGCACTGGTTACAGCTGAAACAGTCTTCTCAAGATGCTGGGAAATATACTAGAGGGCATTCTTGTCTTTTGATTATTTACTATGGTAGAACAGCCCGGAAAATGAATAAATTGGAGATTTTCAATAGCTTTTTCTTTTATTTAAGAAAAAGGGTTTCTTTTGTCTCCTTCTATTTTTCTTTCGATCAAAGCCTTCTTCCTTGAAAAGCACATCTGGCAATGTCATGTTCCACTGAAAGAAAAAGTCGGTTGAGGTTAACTTTTGTCGACTATTAATTTACAACATAAGAGGTTCTAAACATCTCGTAATTGGAACGAGATATGATATCACAATATTTTCTAGGAAGATGCCAATTGAATGTTATAGTACTTTTGAAGCATTGCTATCTAAAAGGTCCTATTGCATCCCAACATATACACATTTTGATACGTAACATGTTGATAGAGTGAAGATTACAATTGTGTTTTAACAAAAATTGAATGTTTCGATTTGAAAAAGTAGATACATTTCTTTTAAATATTTTTAGATGGTCAACATGCTACGCAAATTAAAACAATATTCTGAACCGCAAATTTTATGCAAATTAAAACAATATTCTGAACCACAAATTTCATGCAAAGTAGTGTGTTTTGATATCTACACGCAGGATTACGCGCTAAACAATGGAGTTGACTTGAAACGGGTTATTAACTAATACTTAAATATCTCTAAAAAAATATCTTAGGTAACCAAATACCCAATCATATCTTTAAAGACGGCATCTTTCTCAAACTAATACTTAATTATCTTAAAATATTTTAATTAGACCCTTGTTCACACGCAAGAGAACCAAAGTAAGATTATCTCCTAACGAACTCGGTGCTGCATGACACCGTCAAAAAATTTCTTGGTCAAAAAAAAAAAAATTAACACATCTAATTCGGATAATATTAATATACTTTGCATGTTATTTAATTTTTTAATAAAATAGTTAGCAAGTTGGAGGACTTTGCCATAATTTAGGGAGGAAAGCGTCCGCATCTTTTGTGGACATATTGTCACTCGTTTGTTTCCAGCTGTTTTTGCCTTTTACTTGGAGTAACCGCTATCGTCAACATTGAATAAGATTGGAGGAAAGAAAAATTGAAAAAAATTAGAGAACCACCTAATCTGACCTGCTGCTGCATCAGAACCCGAATTAATTAGAGATTTAGGGTACCTGCTGATCTTTACTTAATTTGTAGGCTATAGAATTCAGGTCCTCGAGGTATTTCCATTTCCTGATTTTGGATTGTAACTGCTTGTAATTAGGTGTGATCGGATCCAGAATCTACATTCTACCCAGCGAGAGCGTAGTATTAGGGTTGATCATGGAACCGGATTACTTTTTATTGCTCAATCATATGCGCTATGTTGCAAAAGTTATCAATTGTGACGCCACGATGGCTTGCTTTTGGGTTCGAATGCTCGACATCCATGTTCTCAGCAAAAGTCACCAATCGAGAGACTTGTCGGGTTTGATTTTGAACAGGCTCTACCCCCTCGGAACCGATACAAGGCCGGTCAATTCTGGGTTCTCCAAATTCCTTGTCGGAGAACCGAACCGGTCCCCGTCCGAGCCGGCACGGAGCACGCCCGAAATGTCCTGACGTGTTGGGAACGAGGGAGAATAAAGGACCGAGAAAGGAAGAAAATATCGCCAAATGGGTCGTGCCATAATCTTGCGGATTTCACGGAGGAATACTCTGATCGCACGGATCGCATGCCGAAATCGGTTGGCGTGATTGAAGATCGAAAGAGAGACTCGAATCTCTCCAATTTCGGGGAAGAAAAATTAGCCCAAAATCCCCCACCAACCGAAAGGCGTGTCGAGCTGGGAAGAAAGGGATTGCCGAATTGCAGCACCGAACCGAAGTCGCCCGTCGTCCATTTCACTCTTCCCTTAATTTCCCTAGGCTATTTCGGGTATTATCGATAATTAGGAGGGTGGCGCAGTAGATATGGAAAGGATCTCCGGTCAATTCCTCCCGCCAACTAATTAAGGAAGCATTGCCAGCTTTTTCATTTGGGAACGAAATGTCAAATCTCCTCAAATCTGTCCGCCATTCTCCCTTCTTCTTCTTTTTTTTTTTGGGTACTTTCAGAACCGGACTTCCGCACGAGGAAGCACAATTTCTGTCCCCCCTCACAAAAAAATCTCAAATCGGTATCTTTATTGCACGTCCGCATCGAATTGAATGCCTCTTTGGTAGAGAAAGAAATTTCCGACCCGTGTAAAATTACAGAAATGGGTAGCTTTGGGTAGCTTTTTAATTTGGGAACGAAATTTCGGATATCCCTCTCGCGATCTCTCCGCCATTCTCTACCTTTTTTGGGTACGTTCACAATCGGACCCTTCCAAACGGGTAAAGCACGATTTACCACTCACGTTTGCATCGAATTATTGAAGGTCTCTTTGGTAGGAAAAAAAGAAAAATATCCCGACCGATGTGAAATTACGGAAATGGGTCGGAGGTGCGGATTCATCTGGTCGCCAGCTTCTAGCACTGCGACGCCCTAAAATTGCCGCGACCACGTGAAACCTTAAATTTATTAATTTTTTTTTTATGTTTTTGGGGAGGGGGGAAGAACAAGCCGGCCCGGTTCACACACAAATCGAGGAGGAGGAGGAGGCGGAAGGGAAGGAAACAAATCAAAGGCCCTAAAAAAAAAAAGAAAAAGAAGAAGAAAGGAAAGGAAATTAATTAATGAATTTGGGAGGAGCGCGTACGACGCGTAAATCGTGGGTAATTAACGCGGGGGTCGGCCCCCGTGGGGCCCCCAACCACCACTTCAAATGTCCCCACTGGACATCACTCCTCATTCTCTCTCTCTCTAACCTCTCTCTCTTGTCGTCTTCTTCTTCCTCATCTCTCTGTTCTCGCATGTGGCGATGTATGTGAACGCAGCAAGAATCCATTCAAAAGCACCACCACCACCACCCTCTCTCTCCTCACTTTCTCTCTCTAATTCCTCTCTCTAGATTCTCTCTCTGTCTGTCTGTCTAAATTCTCTCTCTGGGTCTTTGAAAAAGAGCAGGCTTTGATTGAACCGTGCGGGACGGAGACAGGGAAGACAGAGAGGGACAGAGAGAGAGAGAGAGAGAGATAAAGCAAAGGTTAGGGAGCGAAGCAAGCGAACCCCACTTTGCGTTTTCCCCCAGAAAGCAGCTCCTCATCCCTCTCTCTTCCCTTTCTGGGCTTCTTTTCTCTTCTCTGCATTCCCATTCCTATACCCATTCAGGCGAGCGATGTCGGCCCCGGCTCCGGCATCCCCGCCGCCCCCGCCGGCCAACTCCACCGCGCCCCCACCGGCGACCCCCTCCGCCCCTCCCCCGCGACCCCGCGACCCCGCCCCCCGCCGCCCCGCCGCCGGCGACCCCCTCCCCGCCGCCCCCGGTGACGCCCTCCTCGCCGCCCCCGGCCACGCCCTCCTCCCCGCCGCCGACCACGCCCTCCACCCCGGCCCCCAGCACCACCCCGTCTCCCCCGCCGCCGGCCACTACCGGGTCGCCCCCGCCCCCGCCGTCCTCCCCGGGCACGCCCTCCCCTCCGACTGCTAAGAGTCCTCCGCCGCCGACGACGACGACCAAGAGCCCGCCCCCGCCGTCCTCCCTGGCTCGCCCTCCCCTCCGTCCGGGTCCTCCATATCGACGGGGCTCGTGGTGGGGATCGCCATTGGTGGAGTGGCGGTGCTGGCGGTGCTGACCTTGCTGTTTATATGCTGCAAGAAGAAGAGGAGAAGAGAGCGTGACGATGAGTATTATGTGCCTCCTCCACCTCCGCATGGTCCCAAAGGTGACATCTTTTTTCCTTTGTCCGCCTTCTTTAAGGGGGTGGAGGTGTTCAGACTCTTTTTCCCTTAACGAAATTCGTTACTATGCGTTAGATATTGAGCATTTTAGTAATTTGGTGGCTGTGGATTGGACCCAGATCTGTGAAATTTCGCTTGAGAATGTCATTATTCTCAGTTCAGCTGGGATTTATTCACCAGAACTCAAGAGAGGTTACCCAATGTTTGACTTAAGCATTCGAATGCGGTATTCGATCAATGTGACTGCTTAGAATCCATATACCTCGTCGAATACTTGGTTGATTTTTATTGAGGTAGCCGACTGGTTGACGGACGGAAAATGTTTGTCTTTACCATTAGGTTCGATCTCTATCTTCCTTGCATGTGATGTTTTTGTCTTGTGTCGAAGAGCAAAACCATCAAGTAGAAAAGGCCACTGTGTGAATTTGATTGTCCCCGAGTTAAGTAAGGATGTCAGGCGATGCGATCTATTGGATGGCATTCAAGTCTAGCGTCGCATGAAGTAGGAGTTTTAGTGCATTGGCTGAATCTGTAGTTATTTTTGCCAATCACCAGTTGATCCTTATGGCGGCCCACCGAGAAATTGGCAACAAAATGCTCCACCACCTGCTGACCATGTTGTCACCACGATGCCGAAGCCTAGTCCTCCTCCAGCAGTCTTTTCACGCCCGCCGCATTCACCTGGTCCTGGTCCTAGTCCGACACCTCCGCCGCCTCCTCCTCCACTTATGAGCAGCAGTGGAGGCTCTGGCTCCAACTATTCAGGCCCGGATCAGGCATATCCTCCTCCATCCCCTGGCATGTCTCTTGGTTTCTCCAAAAGCACGTTTACTTATGAGGAACTAGCGATGGCAACTAATGGCTTCTCAGATGCAAATCTACTCGGACAAGGTGGTTTTGGGTATGTGCACCGTGGGGTCCTTCCCAATGGGAAAGAAGTAGCGGTGAAGCAACTGAAGGCCGGAAGTGGACAGGGAGAGCGTGAGTTTCAGGCTGAAGTTGAAATAATCAGCCGAGTTCATCACAAGCATCTCGTGTCGTTGGTTGGATACTGCATGATTGGAGCCCAGCGCATGCTTGTGTATGAGTTTGTGCCCAACAACACCTTGGAGTTCCACTTACATGGTGAGTTTGGATTTTTAATCCAATTTATGTTGTGAGCATATGTCGTACCCCTTTCTTTATTGTTTCTTTCGGTATTTGAGTTAGCTTTTGGGGTTTATGTGAAAAAGAAGGGGAAAATTTAACTAGAGAACTTGTTGCTTTGTTCTTTTAATGGAAAGGATTCTGATGGACAATGGTTGTTGCAGGAAAGGGACGGCCGACCATGGATTGGCCAACTAGACTGAGAATTGCCTTGGGGTCTGCCAAAGGACTGGCATATATTCATGAGGATTGTAAGTTTTAGATAAACTTTTGCCTTTTTATCCTCATTTAATCAATAGTTGATTAAAACTGTGAATGCTAGGGCTTTACTCTTATATACATGTGAAAAATTTGTTGTGCAGGTCATCCTAAGATCATACATCGTGATATCAAGGCAGCCAACATACTTCTGGATTTCAAGTTTGAGGCAAAGGTAAAAACAAACTTATTTGATAAATTTAGAGTTTGTGTTGATAGTTCTGTACACAATTGATTAAAGTTCAGAGCAAGTAGATTGAACCCTTTTGGATTTTGAATGCTTTTCTGCTCTCAGGTTGCGGATTTTGGACTCGCAAAATTTACTTCTGAAACAAATACTCATGTGTCTACTAGGGTGATGGGCACTTTTGGGTAAGATTTGCGCTGTTCATATTTTGATTCAAAGGATTGGGATGTGAGCTAATTGCTTAGTCTGTCTTAGATGTCTCAGCATGTTTGTAAAATGACCAATTGCTTGGTAATTCATCTTTTGCTTCATTGAAGCACAGTTTTCTAGTTACTTCTATAGCTTGTCTAGTTGAAATATGTTAATGGCTTGCAGTGCATTAAAGTGTGCGTATATTTATCATCTTTGTCACTGCTCACATGCTTCTTACTTGTAGGTATCTTGCTCCGGAATATGCCTCGAGTGGGAAACTAACAGAAAAATCAGACGTTTTCTCCTATGGGGTCATGCTCCTAGAATTGATTACTGGTCGCAGACCCGTGGACCAGACACATACTTTTATGGATGATAGTCTGGTTGATTGGGTAAGTCATGCAATTCTCATGTTCACAACCATAGCCCACGCTACCTATGAAACCCTCACTTTTTCTGGGGTCGCGGATCGTATTCAAAATCTTATGTTTTTAGTCATCGACATTGCAAGATTGAAATAGAATCATTGTTACAATTTACAGGCAAGGCCTCAGCTCACACGAGCTCTGGAAGATGGAAACTTCGACTCTCTTGTTGATCCTAGGCTGCAGAACAATTATAACCACAATGAGATGGCTCGAATGGTGGCCTGCGCTGCTGCTTGCGTGCGTCATTCAGCACGGCGTCGACCAAGAATGAGTCAGGTAATATTTCAGTACCCGGAGCCTTATCTTTCTTTCATAGATTCCAGTTGCTACATTCATGGCTAATGACAGTTCTTTTTGTCATGGACTCATAGCAAGCTCATATAAGATCTGTAATGGTATCTTGAAATAGGAATTCTGACAATCAATTGGCTTGTGAAAAATTGAGCAGATTGTTCGAGCCCTCGAAGGGGATGTATCTCTCTCTGACCTTAATGAAGGAATCAGACCAGGGCACAGTGGCCTCTATAGTTCCTACGGGAGCTCGGACTACGACACCAGCCAATACAATGAAGACCTCAAAAAGTTCAGGAAGATAGCATTAGCTAGCCAAGAATATGGCAGCAGTGAGTACAGCGAACCTACAAGTGAATATGGCGTGTACCCTTCTGGCTCGAGCAGCGAGAATCCTAGCCGCCAAACAACCAGAGAAATGGAGTTGGGAAGGATGAAGAAAGACAGTCGAGGTTTCAGGGGAGGCCCTTGAGCTCATGTTTCGCGGCGTTGTATAGTCTCTACCACTCAATTTTTTTAATGCTCCACCCGGGATTGCAAGACAGGCATGTGATTTTCAAGTATTGACTTAGTTTTTCCCGTCTTCTCAATTTGAATATGACAGCTTTTACAATGTAATTAGCAATCGAGAATATAAAAGAATGACAGATTGGCTAGCTGATTCTTTGATTTTTCCGTGTAAGTAATCGATGATTCCTTTTGGGTCGAAGTGTTATCATTTTTTATTATATTATGCTAGAGTGAAACAGAAGTTGCTTGCATTGTTTTTGAAGTTTTTAAGAATCTGGTCTTGTGAGGGGATTTAAATAAATGTACACCAAGCTGTCAGAATTTTTCCTTGAGGTTGTCTTCTGAGTAGAATGATGGTGCCATAGCTGTCATTGATCGATAACCAAAGTTGTTTCTTTGCTTTCTGTGTCTTGCGCCAACAGAAAAAGTAACTTATGTAGAATTGGTTGTTGGAGTAGATGGGCAGGTGCTATTTGGAGTTGACAAGCTTTCACCATTATGAAAGACTTGCCACCATATCTGTTGTAATTGGTTTTATATCCATGTTGCCCTTTTTGTTTGTGGTTGGTTGAAGTGATTCATGGTGATGAAGCACTAAAATGAGTTGTAGTTTGGTAGCATCGGGTTTGGAAATTTTCAGCATTTTCGATTAACGCGTCGTGATGGTGATGGCTTCTGTTGCTTCCTGGACTTCGATGTTGATATAATTGTTCGTTCGTTTGTGATTAGGACTGTATTCGGAGGTTTCTTTCAAATCAAGAGTGAACATCAGGAGCTGAACAAAATTTTTCCTTTTGGAAGTGGGTTTTTAATGGGCAAGTGACCCACTAACCCAAATATGCCATAGAGAAAAAGCAAGCACCCTATCCGTTAAGAGTCAAAAGTGTGGTTCTGTGCAAGATGGTTTGGAATCATTTGAAGGGGACAAAATGGTAGGCTTCATTGGCTGGAGGAGAAGATGGCCAGCTCACTATTCTTTTATAATGTCCATGCACATGGCTCTAGAGAAAAACAAATCGATGATAATGATTTGTAGATTGGCATTTGGCGGCTTGTTAGACCTCACTACCTTTTGTCCAAAATCTTGGGCCAGGTCTTCTTTGATTTACAAGCAAAGAGACAAATGAAGGACACGAAGAAAACCTTAAAATAAGGAAAAAGAAGAAAATATAGCCGTTGGCCTAAGAAAGTTCACATCTTGTGTTTCTTGTTTTAGAGGAGGTGAAATTACACTCCTATCATCTTTGATAAATTGAGCAGTTATCATGATCTTGGAGGAGCAAGTTAGTGGGTATGAAACGGGTGTCAAGGCATTATGATATTCATGACTCCAAGGAAAGATCAAATTTAGACAATGCGGCAATGACGGTGACTTATATATGCAGAGCCCTCTCTAGAATAATGACTTTTTGTCTCTTCTTTCCTTCCGAAAAATGCGGCATTTTTCAACGCGTGATGTATAAGTCAAAAGTGATGCTGGTAATAAAGTAATCAATCATACATATAATAATAAAGTCGTTAATTAACACTTTTCAGAAGGAAGAAAACATCTACTTTTGCAACGACTGTGTTACTTGGCACAGAGAGTGAGGAAGTTTGGCCTGTAAAAAACGAGAGTTTTAGGATTCAAATTTTATGTTGATCAAGATGCATGTTAAACGGCCAATATAGTTCATTGATTATACTAAGTTAGCCATTGAATCGATAGTATTAGGGGGAAAACACAATTCACATATCTCATGTTCTACCAATGAGCTATTATGTATCTTTACTTTTGATAATACCAATAACGTACTTGAGTTTAAACTTCAGAGATCCGTTTGCTTCTCACACCATTTATCCTTATATTTCTAATTTATGAAAACATCATTTTCTTTCTAAAAAATGTCCATCTCCAAAACCCTAAAGTCAATTGAAGCTTAAATCACTTAGGGGTTGTTTAGCAACATGCCAAATAGTGCCAAATTTTGATATTTTGTTTCGGGATTAATTTGGGAACGAGAATCGCGTTTAGTAAAATTTTTGTTTCGGGAACAAATTTGGAGTGGAATCAAGAATAAAAAAAAAAAAAGTTGATTTTTGTTAAGGAACAAATTTGAGAATCAAAACTAAATTTTCTTCTTCTTTCCTTTTGCCATCCCACAACCGCCGTCCACCACCACCCGCCACCATCTTACGGAGACTCGCCAGGCCGGGCGAGTCAGATGAGCTGCCGGGAGGCAAGCTTAGCCACCGACGAGGCACGCCTCGCAGGGGTGGGCAAGTCTCATGACGCCTAGCCTCGCCGATGGCCAGGTGGGCCTCACCGATGGCCGGGTGGGCCTCGCCTAGCCCCGACGAGGCTCGCCCGGCCACCGACGAGGCTAGGTAAGCCTCGCCTAGTTGGGGTGAGGCTCGGTCAATGAGGGCCGGCGACGCTCTGGTGAGGTTGCGGCTCTCGTCTGGCTAGTCGCTAGTTCGGCGACCGCCACAAGAAAAGGAAGAATAGGAGAAAAGGGAAAAAAAAAAAAAAAATTATTTAAAAATTAAAGAAATTGATTTGGAATAGAATCAATAAGCACGATACCAAACGCAATTCTATTCCAAAATAAAAAAAAAATTGGACAATTATTAAACGGCTTAAAATGTTCGGAATTTGTTCTCGGAAACAGAATAAAAAAAAAAATCATTTCGATCAAAATTTGTTTTAGAATAGAATCGTTATCAAATGTACCTTAAACGTTAAACAAAATGCTAAAAAAATGAGGTTGCAAGGATGGAGCCATTCGATCTTTTCAATGTAGGATTTCATTTAGAGATAACATAAAGTTGCGTAAGAGATTAAAGGGTCATATGTTTTTAAACGTTCTGTTCATTTTTGGCGGTTTTTTTTTTTTTTTTTTGGAACCCTGAGGTCCTTGCCATTGTTTTCTCGCTGCTGACCTGTACATGGACCAGAGCGGGAGTTGCCTTGTGCCCAATCATTTCTTTCTGGTCTTTGTGGTCGGTTTTTTTTCCTCATTGATAATGAAAATTCGTAAAGTTGTCCCTATTGAGAAAACATTTGAGTACAGCTCCGTAAAACAGCGAATCTCTGAGCTGCACATTCTATCCTATTTTTCGATTCCTTAAATAAAATATAGAACTTTGTCCAACGACAATCAGATTTCTGGAACAGCTTCTGTACATGCGCAATCCCAAAGGAAGCCCTTTGAACATCCGTTGATCCCTGGCCGAAAAAAGAGGCAGCACCCATTGATCATCAGGGAGAAAAGAGAGAGGGTTGCTTACAGATTCTCCGAATTCGCAAGAATGGCTTCTCGGAGACGCATGCTTCTCAAGGTCATAATCCTTGGTGACAGCGGGTATGTTGGTGATCAACCCCCTTATTCTTTGTTTCTTCTTTTGATGTTGGTGTTAATGTGTTTTCTGTTTGAAACCCGAGAAAATTGGAGGTTTAATGATATGATAATCTGAAGGTTGAGGGGATGTGAAATCCTGTTCATGTAGCTCTGATTCTTGAGAAGGAAGATCGGGAAAAGGGAAATTAGAAAGTTTTGAACTTGTCGGGCTCAACTTGTTTGTGCTAAATATTTTGCTGGAATTTTGAGGTTAATGAGAATTCGTGTCTAATTCTGTCCTCTTGACAAGGTTAAATTCCCGTTCAAAGATTTGTTGCAAATGGAACCTCATTTGAAGCTATTGTTATTGTTCTAGATGAATATGATGTTGCAGGGCGTTTGAGTGGTGAGATGATTAGATGGGCACATGCCAAATCAGAATAGAATTGGATTTTACGCTGCTAGGTTTTGTGATACTTCACTCGCAATCTTGGCAACTATTGAACCTTAAAATTGTTACACTCGTTGCAAGTGATGAGAGCTTGTTCTGTGTTTCTTGTTGCATTGTCACATGCAAATCCATCGTTCTTTATTTGTTTTACTTCTTTAAATTTTGGTCTGTTTTGGTTTGCAGGGTTGGAAAGACATCTTTGATGAATCAGTATCCTCAAATTTTGATCGGTTCAGTTTGTTATTTCAATCTCAGCTTGTACTTACACGTGCTTTTTTGAAATCCTTTGTGTTACCCTTTCACTCCGCTTCTAGATATGTGAACCGAAAGTTCAGTAATCAGTACAAAGCAACCATCGGGGCAGATTTCCTTACCAAGGAAGTCCAGTTTGAGGATAGACTTTTCACATTGCAGGTAAGCCATGAAGCGGAGTATCAAATTATGAATTTCTTTCTTTTTGCATCTAGATGTTGACATATAGTTTCATAGTTTGACCAGGGCTTGTAGTTTCTTATTTGACAGATGGTTACTTGCAAATCTAGTATCAAATTATGGATTTCTTTCTCTTTGCATCTATATGTTGACATGTAGTTTTGTAGTTTCACTGGGGCTTGTAGTTTCTTATTTGACAGATACATACTTGCAAATTCGTGTCATTCATTATGCACTGTAATATAAGTATTCTTTAACTTGTAGCAACTGTATATCTGAGTTTCGATGTCTTCCACACTCGCCAGACGGACAAAGGCATAATTTTAGTTTCTTTGATTTTGATATTGGCTAGACCATGTGTAAGTCTGTTGCATGATTCCTTGGTGTTGAAAATTTACTTTTTCCTGCTGTAGTTTCCTAGGAAGTGTCTTGAAAATAAGCTACACATAAGCTGTGTAAGCCATTCAGCGAGGTGAATTGTTAGGATGATAGTTTTTGCCCTGACCGGCATTCTCTTGGGAGAACTTGATGTCTAGAATCGTGAATTATAACTAGTCCTGCAGTTGGGCTTATATTTGCCAGTCTGGCCATCGAGGAGATAGACACCCATTATCATTGGAAACAATCAACTGCTTTTGGGAAATTGCCTGCCATTTGTTTCCTTGTTGGGATTCTGAGAGTAGTGGAATTTGGATAAGTATGATAATCAAGAACTTGGAGGAGCTTTGTCTATTTTCTTTCTGTGATTGTTGTATCCTCATTCCTCTCTTGATTGTTTAAAGCTAGTTTGATGAAAGTTGGAGGAGTGGGAAGGCTCTCAGGACCCTAAAACCTTTTTGCTGATAGTTGGAGTAGTCATGACTAGGGAGAGTCGTCCAACTTTTAATTCTCTGATTGCCATGTCCTATCTATAGTGTTCGTACCTTGTTAGATGACCTTTGCAAACTCCGCGGGTAGGCAACGTATAGTGGATATGGAAAATCATTTAAGGAAGCCACATTCTTTAGCGAAAGCCATTACATAGAAAGTCTGGCAAGATAAAACGCGCATAGCGGGACAT